>APFE030841585.1:128839-145358 GCA_000404065.3 Pinus taeda | reverse complement strand
AATATTACATGTTACATCATTACCCATGTACACAACTCCATCATTAATTGATTTATATGTCTTAAACCATTATTTATGAATACACATGTGGTTTGATGCACCAGAATCTAACAACCAGTGTTGATCATGATTTGACACATTAAATGATAATACTTCATCACTCATACCTGAACCAGATGTCGAACCTGTATCTGTTGTATTTTCCTCCTTCTTCTCTGTTGAAGAATCTGCTTCAGAAGTTTGTTGCTGTTGCTTCCAGCAGTCCTTCTTTAAATGTCCTGATTTGCCACAAAACCAACACTTTACCTTACTCTTCTTCCCTTTCGACTTTGAACGTGAGTCGCTCGGCCTACTGGAGTGTCTTTCTTTCGAGCGACCTCTAACCATCATAGCTTCTGATGTAGAGGTTTATGAATGCGACATCCTCCTTATTTCTTCCAATAACCAATAATAAAGATGCAACTACATCATCAAACTCAATAGTTTGTGATGAACTAAGACTTATAGAAGTAACAAAATGATCCCATGACTCGGGCAACGAGCACAATAAAGTAATAGCTTTATCCTCGGATTGAATTTTTACTTCTATACTTTGTAGTTGCACCAAAAGAGTATTACAAGCATTCAAGTGATCAACAATTGATGTACCTTCCTTCATTCGCAAACTGTACAACTATCGCTTCAGGAGAATCCTATTGGTTAAGGATTTGGTCATGTACAGTTTCTCCAGTTTCGTCTACAACCCAACAGTTGTTGTCTCCGACACGATATTAAACAGGACATCATCCACCAGACATAGTCGAATAGCACTTATTTCTCTTTCATCCATCTCGGCCCACTCATTATCTGTGATGTTGTAAGGCTGTTTGGATTTTCCCAACAACGCCTTTGCCACACCATTTTGGACAAGCAAATTGTAAATCTTCACCTTCCAGATTTCGAAATTATTTTTGCCATTAAACTCCTCGATTTCAAACCGGGCACTCTGAGTTTTCGCCATCTTATATCAACCAAAAGAAAATAATCTCCAAATCCAACTTTTAAATAAAATAAGTTAATGTAAAAAAAAAACGCCTATGCCTTACTTCCTTTTCTTTTAAAAAAAAAATTGTTTTTTTTAGGGTGCAAATTATAGTACATTGGGCAATTTTTAATCTCAAAAAAAAAAAATGCCTATGCCTTAAGTCAAAACATGAGACAATCTGCTTAGTAATGAACAGTGGGCGACTAGAGTTCTGGTTATTGGCACAGAAATACACTACCGATTTCTAATCACTATCATGGAAGATGCGGCTATATACAATTCAATGCATGAAATCCCATTAAATAGAAACTAAAATCTGGCTGGCGCATTTGTAAACCCCGTACTTAATAAAATCCATACACAAAAAAATACGCTACCGCCATTCTGGTTATTGGCACAGAGATACGCTACCACCATTCTGGTTATTGGCACAGAAATACGCTACCACCATTCAACGCACCAACAACCAATTAACCAGCGACACGCACAACCAGCAATCGTTTGCAGACACGCAGGTCACATACGCACCACGACATACGCACTTCAACGCAGTTCAACAATTAAACAATTCACCAGTTCTGCAACGCAGTTCAACGCACAGTTCTACAAACGCATACCAACTCGGCCAGCGCACAAATAGTCTATGCCAGACTTGGGCCTGCCACTCCTCCGCTGCGCAGCTCTGATACCAATCGCTATACTAACAATGCGGAGGGAAAAACAAAGAAAGACACAACAATTAAATCATACACAAATGACACAGTAAGTTAACGTGGTTCACCCAACCAATCTGGGCTACGTCCACCAAACAAAGGCATCATCAATCTTATTATTAATCAGGAGATTACAAAATAATCATTTTCCTCACAAACTCTCACTCACCAATATCTGTACGGACATGTATTTTATAGCCAAGATAATCTAACTGACTCATAAATCCTCTCACAACAAATATAGGATACATTAACTCTTTCCCAACTACCTGGAGCTAATATAGCAACAAATCCTATTGTTGTCACACATTAGAGATTTTTGCCTATTTTGTAAAACAGAAAATCTCAACAAAAATAAATATTATAAAAGTATTATTCTTAGTTAATGATAATCAAATTATATTTTAAATTTAAAAATTAAAGATATCGGTGTCAAATCAAAAATTGATATGAGGATTAGCCCGAAAAGTTGAATGGATCATCCATACAATTGTAACAATATTGTAGGCAAGGGCATGAAGGAGAAATAATCAAGTTAGAGGTGATGATTTTGGTTGGTGGATGTAAAAGGGAAGACTTGTATAAATTGCAATCATGCAAATAACAGGGGTGGTGATCCAACGGACATGGAGGGAGATATAGTGACAATAGGAGTTGAATTCAATTCAGAGAATTCATTGGTATGTAAAGCCCTTACCACCATTAAAATTTGATGCCTGGTCATGGGAGGTCTCCTGGCGATGGCGATCGTGTGGTTGTGTAATTCCTTTGGAAAATGTGGAACAACATTTCCGATGGCACAGGGAACAATGCTAACCTCACGATAGCATTCGAGAACACTAAGAAGTTTTCTATGGTTGTAGGTACATCGCACATCGAAAAGGCATGTCGGAGTAATTCGCAATTAGTATACCAAACATTCACGCCATCATAGTTATTTGTTTTATTAGGTATTAAAAAAATTTAAAGGTGAAAAAAATTAAATTAAATTGTAATTTTATTTCAAATTTTTATTAATACATTCATTTAATTTTTTATTCTTTTTATTTCAAGGGTTTTCTATTAAATCATGGAAATGGTGTATTGTGATAGTCTCTTCATCTTAGTAGAAGTGGCTTTATTCTAGCTAGATTTGTTGGCCTTTAAGTAAATGCAAAATAAAATAGAAAGTAAATACATAAAATTAATCCTCTTTCTATCGAGAGCCCATTAGGCACAAAATTTATAAAAAAACTACATATAGACTACTTTCAACATTGCATATGTTCTGCGTTATGGTCATTAGCTTTAGTACCTCAATCAGCTGGACGGTGTAAGGCATCGTGAATATGGGACTCTATGTGATCCATTTGGCCCTCAAATCAATCCATGCACTCCTGAAGTTGTGGTTGATTTGTTCAGTGGTATACCTGGCAATCAAGGATATGCCCTTGGTTGTGCAAAATGTCTACAAATAAGTTGACCAATTCAGCATGGTCTATTTTTTATGTTTGGGCTATCTGGTCCACAAAGTGTTGAAGGAGTCGAGTTTGGGCTTCTATTAAGTCAAAGAAGGCTAACAAATTCACATGTCCTGGAGAATCTCTGTGATGGGCCATAACTTTCCCTTTGTCCTCGTGGTTTCTTGCCTATCTGTCCCCTCTACCTTGGTGGCCACCCCCCCGCCAAGGTCAACCATGTTGATAGAGTATTATTGAGTTTTCATCATAGAAAAACCCAAATGTGGCTAACCACGAAGGCACAGATTAGTTCTGCAGACCCTGCACACTATCGCTCCACCAACCTCTCCCAATATGACTCGAAAGAAAGGCTACATTTACTTCGTGCTCTAACGCCACCCCAACCAAGATTAGTCTAGAAAATTTAAGAGACATGAACTTGTCCCAGCTACAAATTATACACGACTCGGGCCTTCCTCCGACACCCACAATCCTATTCAAGAAAATTTCCAAATATGCCACTTAGCTTCTCCACCAACAATAGTGCAAGAGATTTGGGATGCTCACTGAGCTCCCAAGAGATGGTATCTTACCATATGTCTACACGTGAATGACTCAACCAAAACACGGAATGGGAATAATGGTTATCTACAATAGAAACAAAGAAATTTCGTCATCCCATTAAGATTCCACACCACTATTTTCCACCTCCTCTCCGTCCTTGAAATGAGGATGACATACCAAGAATCTTCCAAGCTTCACGTCTCCAAGAATAATTTGCACCAAGGCCCAAAAAAATGGGCACGTAACTGACTCTTGGCAATTTGTAAGCCTTAAAATACGGTGTCTATATTTTTGAGTCTCCCCTCCATTAGAGAAACATATAGAAGCTCCAAGGGGATCCTCCTTTACAAATGAAACTACCCCTGCAATCCATGTTCTCATTTCCTGGTACACTGATATAGAGCAAAGAGGAACAAATTGATTAAAAAAACAAATATATGATTTATTAAATTATTTATTCTCAAACCTTGGTTTTACAAATGAATTACATGGCTATTTATTCTTGAGGAGGAAAACTCTTAGAATTCCTCAAAGGTAGAACTCCTTCCTATATATTTGGAGGAAGTTGAGAGAAATCCTTTCAATTATAGGAACCTATCCTAACTAAATCTCCAACAATTTCTATAAGTCTTCATAAAATTTAGAATTTTATAATATTTTAAAAATTAAATAAACAAATAAATAAAAAGTAGGAGATGCTCCTGCATCACAGATAAGCTTTTCCATCGCTCCCACTATCCTACCAAATATAACTAACATCTCATTGAGAAGCTTCCTTGGGCATCATCCCAATGCCCTCCTGCTATCACGGAAATACATTATAACTATTGCGTGTGGGAGAGTTAACACTTTCTGTCCTCGAATCCTCTTAACTTAGCCACAACGAGGAATTTAAGTTTAAGTTATTACTAGTACATCCATATAAGTGAAATATTTGTAAATGTCATTCATAATTAATCTTTAATAAACATCAAAAAAAAAAAAAAATTTAAAAAAAAATATAAAAATAAAAATTAAAAATAAAAATAAAAAATAAAATAAAATAAAAAATACTTCATCATACAGCTCAAACGGTTAGAATTAAAAAAACACAAGATTTAACTATAATAATTACTATGAGTAATGATCAAAAGGATTAATATATAAGTTATTAAAAAAATCTTGTGACAAGATTCTTCATTGTGTACACCCACCTCCATTTTATCATGGAGATTGTTAATTTGTAAATAGGCTTCGTTACAATACCATAGGCCAATATTATGACTTATTAATAACACATTACCAAAAATCCATATCTCATTTCATTTGAAAATTGTTCATATGACATTTTTTAATTAAGTAACATAATTAAAAATTTTAGAAAACATAATTACTCTGGAAATAAATCTCAACCCTTGATTTGTGTATTGTATTAAGAATATTCTAGAATATTCATGGAAGGTTCATGTAATAAATATTGATAATTAAGTTAAATTTTTGGAAGCCTTATTCCAAAATAGGCATGCTTATCGGCTTATGAACACCACATGCCAAAAAAACCATGCAATTTATGTTTAATTAATCTATATAGCTAAAGGGGAGAATGCATAACTGCTTTGGAGATAAATATCAAACTTGATTTTGAGTATATTACTTCCAACTAATAACATTTTATAATTAAATTAAATTCTAGAAACCATTTCCCAAATAAGCATGCATGTAGGCTTAATTAATAACCTTTATGAAAAAATTGAAAAAAATCCAAAAACAGTAATGATGTTTATTTTATTCTATGAATCTAATCACTTAACTAAGGAAAAATAGAATGTGATATCATTGACATTATCTATGATTAGGAAAATTAAACTATACTTCTAAAATAATGAACAAAATTTGTGGGTATCCGAATTTCATGTAAAACACTTAAGTTATTGTTAATATAGATCATTATAGAAATATATGGTCGAAATAAGTATGGGCTAAGATACTTAGAAAAACATGACTAGATACTAAAGGATAATGTATATAGTTTCAAAGCTATTATAAAAATTTGTATTTGTAAAAACTTCAATAAAATATAATACAAGATTTTTTAAGGAAGTATTAACTAAAATTGCTTCGCCTAATAAATTTCATACTTTTCTATTAAAAGATCTAGAGGGAGGCTTGGAAACATGATCAAAATAGAGATTTTAGAAGCCACTTCTAGTCTTCAATCGAAACAAGGCCACGATAACTTCAATGACGATAATGAAAAATCCTAAAACTAGTTCGTAGAAAGAATGATGAAGAATCCCATTAAATAGAAGGAACACCATATCCAACCTCTTATCAAAATGTGAAAGAAAGCCCATATCTAGTTATGAGAACCCTGACACAATGCATTAATCAGTTGAGGGTTCCTTTGCAGATATGCTTCCTCACAAATTTTACAATTAATGTCTTCCTTACATAGTCCAATACCTACTTGACCCATAGGTCTTCCTTTACAACAATTTTAATTCTACTCTTCTTATTTTTACCAAATTTTGGATCGTCATCACCCTTGTTTCCTCTTGAGAGCGCAATTCATTATGGGCTTCCCTATTCCCCCATTCAAACACTCAAAATATAACTTACAATTCATAAAAGATTGCCACTTCAACAAATCCTACACATCTTGAGAAACATAATTCATAACATATACCAAAATAGGAATCAAAACCAATTCTTCTTTCAATCCTAAGTTAATGATTTAGAGACAAAATGAAGAAAATGACCTAGTGAATCCCAATTATCTATAACCATAATCCAATATTCTCCAACATACAATCTATTGACAAAATAATATGTTCGTAGATTATGTTTAATTTATGTATCATGATAATTACTTATGAATGTTTGTTGTATTTATTGAATTTTTAAGTTCTTCCTATTCATCAATCAATTACCAAAAGTAAAAAACATGAATACCAGAAGAGACAGAGAACACAAAAGTGTAGGCTCCAACCTAGGGAAAAACCCCCCAAGGGGGAAAAGCCAAACAATCATCTTCTTATAGAATCAGATCTAAGTCAGATATCCAATGCCTAAGACCAAGACTAACACTGCCATAAAGAACCTAAGTCAACCCTCCTCCAAGTCCTTTTCATCTTGTCAAAGTAAAAAAATTTAACACTCGTCAAACATCTCAAATTTGGTCAAGTCCCTAAAATTTTTCTCCTCCTCTTTTGGACCCCTAAAATTTCAGCTCCTAAAATTTTAGGCTTGCAATACTTCAACAAGATTAGTAGAGCTAGGGTAGAAACATTATTCATCTTCTCTCTCCTTTGACATCATTGTTTCCCCTTTTACTTCATTGGTTTTCCTTCTTCTCTTGGCAAAAAAATCAATGTACATAAGTGATTCAATGAATTGTGTCCAAATTGTTCGAGTTGCCCTCTACATATACACATCCACGAGGTCAAATAGATGGTTGTTGGAGTCGAGGAGGAATTATTTCCCAAAGAGGGATGACTTTGTATTGTGATGAATTTTTTTACTCTTTTGACTGAAAAATAAATATTTCTCTTTAAAATGCAACAAGTCCAAATGATATTTCAACTCATATACATTTGCTTGACTCATGCCAATTTTTCTTTTGACTCAAATAATGCTAAAAGAATGAAGAACATGATTTGAATAATAATAATAATAGTAGTAATATTAATTTTTTTCCTTCTTTTCCTTTTACATAAAATACATATTGATATAGGTACAAAGATAATTATGAAGATCGAACCTAGTTACATTTTCAACATTGCCTCTTAACTAGGGAGGTATTCATATTTACACAACAAAATACAAGGATAATCTCAAATAGAAATATTCTCATCAAAAGAGCTCAGATTGATAAGCATTATAAAGAATCATCATCATAACTAGTCTTTTCAATTACAAAATAACAAGGCTTTGACTAACAAGCTCTAATTTTCCAATAGATTAGAGGAAAATCTTGGGAGGCATACATTTGGACACCACCACCACTTCTCAAGGCACATTCCCCATCCTAATGTTCACCAAGTATGTCCTTAGATTACTATTCTTATCTTATATTCCTAATCCTCAAAAAAATTAGTTCTCCTTAGGAGTACTATTGTACTAGATACCCTGCCCTATCCTCAATGATTATCGATCCTTGAGACCAATCCTCTTTTGGATTCCTAATCCTCAAGGAGTGTCGACATCAGATGCTTATCCAATCCTTCATTCTCCCTACAAATGTCTTCACTAGGATTACAAATGTTATTTTTGGCCATAGTGCGTGACACATTGAGAATACAATGTTCATCATCACTCCCTCTCAACCAGGGAGACATAACCACAAGATTCAACTTGTCCCATTCATCAACTACTTATTCTTCTATGGAGATCTTAGTAGTATCTTGTAGCACTTCCCGTCTCCTAACAACATCACATCATACTGAATTTTGACCTTCCAAGATCTTAATAATCTTCATCCAAGTTTTTCATCAAAAGTTTCATCTATCATCTTCAAGGAGCCAAACTTCCTCACAAATTCTAGCACAAGCCCTATTCCTCACATAATAGAATTTTTCCCTCATGCGTTTCCAAGTCGTTATCAATTTTTTTCACTCAATCCATGTGCTCCCAAATTGAATCAAACAACCTCTACTACAATATCATCAAACAAGTTATCTCAACTGCTCTTTTTCTACCCTCTTCCCATACTTCTGCAATATGTCCTTTCAAGGAGCCAAACCATATCCCATAATCATTAGAGTTACCAAATAATAAAATATTCTAATAAAGTTATTGGATTATTCATGTAAAATTCTTTCTACTTGCTCACTCTAAGGTCAAGATTCCTTTCCATGGTATATATTTATATTGCAATAGAGTTTTTCTTCATTCTTTTCAATCATAAATCAACGTGTTCCTAGAACTAACCAATAAGTCGTTTGTACAACAATATCAAAACTATTCATCTAATAGAATTATTTGATGAAAGGTTCAAACTCCTCCATTTTTCTTCATCTTCATACTTTGCAACATTCTTCTACCTTTTCCTTCCGCTAGTCATGTTTTCGATAAATCATGTCTTGATCTACAACCTTTATTAGAAGATCATGAAAGAACAAAAAGGGAAAAATAGAAATATTAAGAAATAAAGAAAGTATATATAGAATACTTTTCCTTTTAAAGAGAGTCATCTCCCTCTTAATCTTAGATCTTTTCATCGGCCTTATCCTCACATCCATATGATTTCATTCTTATCATTTTGAAGAGCTAGGTTTTTCTTCTTGCATTGAAAATTTTTACTAGGGTTTACAAACCCTAGATCCTCCATAATCATCATGACCAATTAATCAATAACTGAAAATTTGTACAAGCATGTTGCAAAACACTAACTGTTGGCATGCCTTTTATTATAGATTTCATATGCAAGGAACTACTACTTGTGTTAACAAACCATCTCTTGTATGTCATAGTATCTAATATATATTTATGTAGACCCTTTCACTATCTACCAAATGATTATCATCATGACCTAGTAAATGAAATGCCCACAAAAATTTTACATGCCTCTTTTGACCTTACATTATTTATTCTTGTAAAGATCTAATCTTTAAATTATGTACTATTTTTATGTAGCAAATTTCTTCCAACAAAGGTGTCTCAATTATTTAGCCATTGTGAGAACCATAGGAATAAATAGATTGACTTCATTGATGTAGTAATTACTTTTATGTATTAGAAATGAGATAACACATTTCATTCAAGAGACATGCATTCACCGAATCCAAATTTCTTATTCGAATCTATCCATGTACTATTGCAACTAAGTCTTCATATAGTCTTCAAGAGGTTTAACATTTTGTCTCAGTCCTTGATCATTCTTCAACCTAACCTATAGAAATGAATTCATTCTTCAAGAGAGATATGTTATGTACTTTCTTTTAGGATTTGATAGGCTGGCTCCATGGTGTCGTACATGTATAGAAAGTGAGTTTTAGTAGTGTGGTTTCTTCATAATATTATACAACAGAGATATATCACGATCCTTTCTTCATTGTCTCTTACATTGATAAGTCTGCTAGTATTATCATTTATCTTGTTTTCTTCCAAAATTCATGTACACACCAATTTTATCATCCTTCTTATAAGTATAATAGCCGATCATACTAGTGTTACTGATTGTAACAACCCAGGTTAAAAGTCTTCGTAAAAAAAATAAAAAAATCCCAAAGTCATGGGACTTGTATTCCAAGTTGAATGGTGGGAAAAATATATTAGTGGGGTGTCACTTCGGTTTACTAATGGCTAAGTAAATTGGAAAAGGAAATGGAAAAGTATTTGGAAAAGGAAAATATGCATTATCTGACATTTATTTATGAAAATAATGGAAATTAGTAGAAGAGGAAGGTGAAAGGTCACAGGTTGCATTTGAGGACGAAAATGAAGGAAAATAATGGAAAATTGAAGCAAACAGAGGCCTCATTAATAAAAATACTCCAGAGGATCAGTTGGTGTCTTTTGTCAGTCTAGTTTTGGAGCTCTCTCTCTATTATCTTTTTCATACTCATGGACACATAGAGTTTTCTTGGAGCACCCTTGAAGAAGCGTGGCATACTTGGATTTTTGGAGCAAGAAGGAAAAGGAGGAGAAGGAAAGCACAAGAGGATACCAAGATCAGAAGCTACAACGGGTTTTTCTTGCAAGTATTGAGTTGCATGTATGAATTCCTTTCCAGTTTTGGCATGCATGTGGTTTATTGGTTATGGTCTGTCATTGGCATTGAGAATTTCTTGGATTGATGGTGGAATTACCTAGGCTTGGCATTCTTAGATAACCATGTTTTTGTGGGTGTATTTACTTCTATTTTCTAGTTTGTTCTCATGTTCCCTTTGTTGTGGGTTGAGTTACTAGATCCTTAAAGCCTTGGTTGGACAAATTCTCTAGAAGCGCTATAACAGCTTGGGCTGGGTTACTATTCCTCGAAGGATTGGTTCGAAAAACACTCCGGAATCCCTTAGTGGGTTGAGTTACTATTGTTGGAATCCATGGTTGGAGAAATGCTATGGAAGATCGACAACATCTATGGGTTGAGTTACTAGTTCTAGAAGCCCTAGTTGGAACAAATTCGATAAATCCTTGAACAATTTGGGTACAGAAAAATCCGGTGATGGTTAGTAATATCTGACCATGGGGTGGAATCACTGGTTGAGGGTTGAGGTTGTTTTGCGTTTGGAAGCTCCAGATTGGTTTTGTTGGATTTGTTCCATGAGATCCCACATTCATTCTTGGAATATGGCAAGGGGGTGACTAGCTGAAAGAGAGGTTTGGCTCATCTTAGTCTATGGTTGGGTGGTATGTGGAAGTTCCAAACCTAGTTTCATTTTTAATATGTTAATAAGAGATTCTTTCCCATTTTATTGATGGGTAAATATACTTGTTTATACGTGTTTTTTGTGGTTTTTATATCTTTGTGAATTATGCTCGCTATATGTTGGTTGTGATCATGTTTTATGACAATGACAGTGTATGTCTCTCATCATCTTTTGGTTGATAAATGAATGAGAAATGAATATATGACCTAATATATGATAATGCAACTAATTTTATAAGGCATCAATGCTTCCTTACAAATATCAGATAAGTATGAGACCTCTATGCTCAGATTTGTTGTTGAAACCTATAGATTTCATATTTGTGATATGTTTGACGAAATGATTTTCATGGTTGGCCTTGGTTAGGTCAATTTGTTAATCAAGTTTTGTTGTTAAAATATTTTTCTTCATTTCATTCATTGTTTTGAAAAATCTCATCAATTTCTCGACAGTGGTTTGGAGACGAGCCTTGAAAAAGTGGCTTAAATATTGCAGTCTCTGGCATAGAATTGGTTGAAAAAGACTGCAGTATCTCCCTTGTAGGCATTGTGGGAGTGAGAGGAGTGTCCCAGTCACGTGAATTCCAATGTCATGAGAGCGAATAGGGGTTTAATTCATTGAAAGTCTAGGTTAACTTAGTGGTTGGGCACCTAGAGTGATCGATTATCTCCCAGGGGTCTTGTAGCACCTAAGGGAGGTCTATGAAGTGTTGGTTCGTCAGTTCCACTTCCTTAACTGAACTTAGGGAGTGGAATCATATCATAGTAATTATTCATTGAAAGCTTACCTAGTGGACTGGTAATCTTGGGTACGTGTGGGAGGAGGGTGTTACAGAATGGTATCAGAGCATGGTTAACCCGTTGGACTAGATGGGAAGAATGTATCTGTCATGCATGCATGTAGGTTGTATATGTTAGGTCCCTATAATACTAGTGTGTTCCCTTATTATTATTTTCATTGTAGCTCCTTATTGTTATTGTTATGCCCATGTTGTCCCCATATTGTTATGATTGTGCACCATAGAAGCCAACCATTGTTATTGTTGTGGATTTACATTATTATTGCTATGTCGACTCTAATTATATGGTGACCCCTTAGACTCCTATATATAGAAAGGATGTCATGTCATTTGTATCATCTGAGAGTTGTTCATGTGTGTAATGTAAAAGAGGTTTCCACCTCAAAGAGGCTACTTTTGAAGTAATTGATCTATCTCATTCCTCTATTTGGTGAGTTGGTTACATAACTTTTGTAGGAGTTGATGATGTTGTTGTTAGGTTTCCTTAGTCATGAATGCATGTCTCTTGTATATGAATTTTCTATGCATGTCAGGGACTATATGTTTTTACTCATGCATTGTCATGGTTATGGTTATGCCTATATAGTAGGTTAAACATGCATCATGAGGTAATTGTAAGCAATTAGGTCATCATGATGATATTGGTATGTTATGAGGTTAATGTGTTGATTGAGATAGACCAGGAGATTCAAATCATCATAGCGAAGTGGCAACACTAAATTTAGGGTAAGAGGAGACCATCATCTAGGTTTGTATATTTGGCATGTAGGTATGTGGTTAATGGTTGTTATAAGAATTAGGGTTACTTATATGATTTTCATTATATTATTATTGTTACATGTATGAATATGCTAGTTGAATAGTGTAGTCATATTCCCATGCATCGCTCGGATAGTCATTAATGATAGTAACATGTGGCGGTATGCATTGTTGTTATTGTTATATGATAGTACACTTGATGAATATGTTATATGTTGTTGGTAAGTACGTTACATGTTAACTTATTGATTATTATATGATAGTTAACATGATGGTTGGGGTTATTGCATTAACATATTTATGCTATATGTATAATTATAAATTTGATTGGCCTATATAGAAGGTTATGGTTACAATATTTAGGTATGGGTCTAATTCTTTGTGACATTGTGTTGTACTAATTTAGACTAAATGTGCATATGTGATTGTTATGCATGAATGAAACTTGTTAATAAGCTTATGATGGGAACATGTTAGCTAGTTACTATTATGGATATCATGACCTTATTTATGTTTAAATTGATGTGTGGTGAACTTATATCGTGCTAATCTAGATTGGTTTTTCAGACAAGATATCCTCCCCTGAGATGCATCAAGATATGCGTTTGCTTATGTCGTCTACTTGATGTTTGAATGTTTTATTATGCCGTTTATTTTGTGTTTGAGTGTTGTTTTCTATTATGTCATCTATATGTTATTTGAATGTTTTATTACTTGCATGCTATGAGTATGTGTCTGTAATATTGTGTGAATGAATGGTCTTTTTTTAAGCTGGTTGTACTAATGCATTATGTGTTGAGGCAACTGATATGTACTTGAGTGGAAATAGAGGATAGTTGTAGCATTACATATTATGACTGATGAATGTGAGTTGATTGTCAAGTATGGCATCGTTATTAGTATTGGTAAAGGTTGATTTTGAAATTCATAGACATGATTCCTTGATTTTTGGAACATGTGACTGACATGTGTAAACAGTTGCAAGAAACATGCTTGGTATTAATGTGATAAGGTAAAAATTGTTATGTTTACATAACTAATAGTTGGGTAATGTGAAAATACATAGTAAGACTCGATTGCAACAAGGTAAAAAGGTAAAAGAAAGAAATTGGGCAATAATTTCTTTGGCTATGTTTGGAAACCCTAATTCCAAATGAATGAATTCTTTGCATACATGAAGTCTTCTTAACCTTGATTTTGTCTGACATTATGTGGATATGTCCTATATTTCCTAAACATGTATTTGATAGATATACCGATTGGTTTTTAGTTATGGCATGGATGTGTCGAGTTATAATGCAACATTCTTGGAACAACAAGGGAGGGTAACTAGTATCATGATTTATTTATTTATTTATGCACTGAAAGTTATGTGTTTATGGAAGTATGATGCAGGGGATTTCATGGCAAGAGAATTCCATGAATTCTTGAAGAAGGCACAGGTTGAATTTTCCATTGGAAGCACTAGGAACGATGGGGATTGATTCATGATGTTTGTTTCTAGTCTTATGCTTTTGGTTTTCTGTGATTTGTTTGTGCTTGATTTGTGCTTTTGTGTGGTGCATTGGCATGCCAATTTTTTGTGGTGTTATATTGTATTAGTTCTCATGTTTTCTTGTTGTTTGTCCTTGTTCTTTCCTTTTATGTTTTGTGGGTCTTGGGAATTTCTTGGGAAAGAGAGAAGTTAGTGGAGTTTAGGAAGAGATGGATGAAGCCCAACATGTAATGTAAGACCTAGATGAAGCTCAGTGCATGTATAATTGCATCCAAAGGCAAGAGTATGACAACTATTGGACTGATTAGTTCCATTGATGTAAATGGACTATGGCGGGAAAATCATGAGAAAGGAAATAGAAAACATAAATTAAGTAGACTTGAGACATCATATGCCTTAGATACGTTGAGAAATATTGTTCTTGATGTTGTGCATGCGTTGCACAGATAAACGAAGTTCTCTTAACCTTGACCTTATGACATCTCGAAATTATATTGTGATTATGATTATGATGATGTTTATATATGTATATATGTATGTATTGTTGGAAATAATACTGAGAGGGGGATGAATCAATATTAGCAAGTCAATAATATTTCATTTCCATAAACAGATTCATATACACCACTTCAGTTAACGGAACTTGTGTGTATATGCAACTGTACTTAAGGCAACCAGCATATATCCTACAAACTTAAGATTCAGTTAATTCATCATATGTTGATCTTTAATCAGTGCATCAGAACCATATAAACAATAAGAAGGTGCAGTAAAAACAGAACAAAAAATCACGCACATGAACACAAGATATAAGGTGGAAACCCAATGTCGGTGAAAACCACCTGCTACAATCATTTCTATCTTCTTTCTTTTTACAATTTTTGTACTAGTGTAGTCGTATACCAGTACGCAGGCTTCTACCTAAAGAAGGCTACAAAATTCTCTCTTTCTCTAGCTTCTCCTGGAAGGGAGCTACAACCTGCTAGCTCTTGTACTCGCTGATATGTTTACTAGTACGTAGGTGTCGGCCTACAAAGGCTCAACCTTCTCTTTTCTTCAGCGACAACATTTCATAAATTTTCAGACTAGATCCATCAATAACATCATTCAATCAACCAATCCCCTTTGCACCAACCATAACTGAATCAATCAATCACTTTTTGGAATGCTATAACCAGAATACAGTAACCAGAAAACGAATAGAGCAACTAGAAAACAATAACCAAAACCCAAAACACTGCAATAGAAACCAAAAGTAGCTAAAGCATATTTTATGATGTATATGCTTCTTCATTGTGTCGAACCTGTGTGCATATGCACTTTTCTCAAGATGAACCTATGTACGGATCTGCAAATAAAATTTAATATGTAAACGTTGTTTTGATATGCAGAACCAGTGTGTATATGCACCTTTTCTAAAGTGAACCTGCATACAGATCTATAAATGATGATTTAATCTTTACAACAATTCCAAACTTCAGTTATAACCAGATCATCATATTTACAATCTACAACATACGCCAGCTATTCAGATAAAATATCAAAATGACATAAAGATACTTCACTTCAAGCCTTAAGATCTTGACCCATCATTAGATCTTATCCTTCGTCAAGTGCTAAGGTTCATCCTTGATTTAGATCTAGCTATGCACCATCACCCAATAGATATTCAACACTTAAGTTTCTTTGCCTAATGATTTTCTCCTCCTTTTATAATATCAGGCCTTACTCAATACCATGGATCAAAACCACTTAGAACCAATACCTTGGACCAAATACCCGAGGTCAACACTTCGAACAAGATACCTTGTACCAATACCATGGACCAAATACCACAGACCAAAACTGAGTTTCCCAACATGTATGTGCCTTTCCTTTCATGAATGTGCGTGTGTATAGTATACATTCCTTTTGGTATGCGAGCCCGCATCTACATTCAGCTTGGTCAACGAGGAACCTGCATATACCTCTCTTTCTTCATTCTGTGAGTCTGAACTATGATCTGTCATATGAGTGAGTTGCCACCAAGGACAACACATGTGTCATAGTGCCAAATCTATGTCATAATGCCAACAATCTCCCCCTTTGGATTTTATGGCAACCCCAAGTCACTCTCCCCCCCCTTTGTCATCAAGGGCAAAGGGTTATGCTCCCCCTGAGTACATGCTGAATTCTCTGATATGCTGAAGTGTACTGATTGAGCTCCACGCTCAAGTCCCTAGCCCCCTGAATATAAGCAAGGTCTGCAAAAAGATGTTATAAAAGAAGAACATGACTCTATACATACATCATAAATGACCTTCCTATCACCAATGACTCATGCATACATCCATCTCCCAACCAAGTGGGGATATACCAAGTTTGACTCATCCACCCA
>APFE030841585.1:115110-126635 GCA_000404065.3 Pinus taeda | reverse complement strand
TCAATTTGCTCAAGTTCTTCATTCATGGCCTTGACCCAACATTCATATTTGCATGCTTCATTTACATTTTGAGGTTTGGTGGAGGAAAGCAATGCTAGATAGCTTGAAGCTTCTATAATAGTTCTTCTTTTCTACGCACTTGCCTCTTTCAGTGCCAAAATTTGAGTCTCTAGATGATTTTTTTGAACATACCTGGATGGTGTCTTTTCTTCTTCCATTATCTGTTCTTCTGGTGCTTCATTGTTTTCTTCTTCAGAATTAGTCTGATTTGATGTGGGAGGATAATCCTCATCTTCTCCACAATCTTCGGTTTTTACCTGCTTTGGATTTTTTCATGCTTCATCAACCACAACATCAATACTTTCAATAATCTTCCCAAGTCTTTTATTATAACACTTATATCCTTTACTTTGGGAAGAGTAAGCAAGGAGAATGCCTTCATCTACTCTGGGTTCAAGCTTGCCAAGTTTTTCATTAATCCTTTTGATGTAACATTTGCTTCCAAAAACTTTAAAGTATTTTATATTAGGAGGCTTACCATACCAAAGTTCATGTGGATTTTGAGTGCTTTTTACCGAAATTTTTTATTTGTTGAGAATAGTGATGACAATGAATGCATCTTCCCCTGAGAAGGTTGCAGGAGTTCCAGACTCATCCAGCATAGCGCGAGCCATTTGTTGAACAATTCTTTTCATCCTTTCTACCACTCCATTTTACTGAGGATTCCTTGTAGTGGAGAATTATATTTTTATTCCATGTTCTTTACAAAAGTCAAAAAAATTCATCCGAGGTAAATTCCCCTCCTCAATCAGATCTGAGGCATTTGATTTTGCGATCTGATTCATTCTCAACCAATGCTTTGAAGGTTTTGAATTTTTCAAATGCCTCATCTTTATGCTTTAGGAGTCCTATCCAACACATTCTGGAAAAATCATCAATGAACAATGTAAAGTATTCTTCTCCATGAGGTGATTTTTTCCTTGATGGACCGCATAAATCATTATGAACAAGTTCAAGAGGCTTACTAGCTAATCCTTCCTTTTCAGGGAATTACGACCTAGTTTTCTTACCAAATTGACATGATTTTCATATTGTATTTTCTAGAATGCTGATATCAGGAAGATCACGAACGGCCTAGAATTTGCTTGCTTTTCTTATTTGAGAGAAGCTTAGATGCCCCAATCTTCTGTGCCATAGCCAGTGTTCATCATTTTTGCTTAGACAACACTGT
Source organism: Pinus taeda (assembly GCA_000404065.3). Lineage (NCBI taxonomy): Eukaryota > Viridiplantae > Streptophyta > Pinopsida > Pinales > Pinaceae > Pinus > Pinus taeda. Next base: position 125,404 of record APFE030841585.1, on the reverse strand, counting down.
TGTTGTCCTCCATTGAGTATGTATAAGTTTTTTGGAGTTCTTATACCTTTGATCACGGTTTCTCCTGTATCAAGCTCACGAACAACACATCCATTTGATCAAAATACTACTTCATTTCCTTGATCACACATTTGACTGACACTCAAGAGGTTGTGCTTTAGACCATCAACATACATAACGTTCCCAACTTTAACTTTTTATTTTAAAAGAATAGAACCTTTACCTTTTATGACAACAGGAGTGTCATTTCCAAATGAGATCTTCTTTTCTTTTTCTACGGCATTATCTGACTGAAGTTTTTCTTTATCACCTATCATGTGTTTTGAGCATCCACTGTCGATGTGCCACTAATTTTCTTGTCCTTCTGCATACAGGGCTATACCACATCTTTTTGTTTGCGGTTCTTTCTTTCTCCATATTTTGGGATTTAATGAAGTTTTCTCCTTCTGAGATGTTTGCCAAAATTTACTATTCCATTCAGGTTCTTCGTGACCAAAGTTGTTACAGATAGAGCATTCTATTTCATTTTCAAGAAGAGAGAAGTTATTGTAGGTCTGTTTCATGATCCTCATCACATTCCTTTAATTTCGTGCTTCTCTAGTCATGAAGGTGTCGTAAGCAACACATCGAGGAGCTTTGTGTCCAAAGTTATGACTTGAAAAACATCGGCCATTAAAGAATTTTTTACAATTATCCAATCTACTAACCTGGTGATCGTAGTTGTTGTTGATATTCATTCTTGAAGCATATTGAGTATGGTTTACCTGAGGTTAGTTGTAGCTTTTGTTCATCCTTGAAGTAAATTGAGCCTGATTTACTTGGTGATCTGCTTTATGCCTTTGTTATCGATTGTCAAACTGTTCACTGCTCTTTGCTGCATCAAAATAGCTTTTAGTGGAGGTTGACGTCTTCTGTGCTTGGGATGCTTCTTCAGTATATCCAAGACCTATCTTTATCAGAGGAGAATGTTGCACTTTGATAATTTAATTTAAGGTTTCTTATCCTTTAGTAAATCTAATGTTGAGAGCTTTTGTTTTCTCAATATCCTTTCTTAGACTCACAATTTCACGTTCTAGTTTTTCATTGTGTTTTTCTCTTTCAGCAAGTTGGAATGTCAGAGTATCTATAATCATATTCTTTTCATCTAAACAGATTTTGAGTTTAGAGATTTCTTCATAAAGGTCATCTTCATCTAAAGCATCCAAGAAATCATCATCTTCAATAACTGTTGGACACCTAATCCTAAAGGGTTAGTGTGGAAGCTAAACAGACTAAGTAGTCCAAGGGACCTTGGGATGTGAATCCCAACGGTCACCAAATGTACTATAAATGTATATCAAATTGTTAATAAAATTGCAATGCAAGCTTATCTTTCCTATTTTGTTTCCCGTTCACCATGTCTATTTAACATGGTATCATAGCCATGATGTGTGGCCTGTTTTCCCCAAAGCACAGGTCCCAGGTTCTATTTTTAACCTTGTAACTCTTGCCTGCCTTCTGTCCCACATCTGATGCTGAGTGAAACCCCTGGCCTACACACTGCCTACACTGTGAGTGATAGGCTTCTGAGAAAAACGCCTGCCTTCCTCCGCTGAAGCTGCATACTGATTTCTGGAAGAAAAAAAAAAACGCCTGCCTGAAGCCTGAAAGTGTGTAAGGCGTACACTCCTCTGCTGGTGCTGTCTGCTGCCCCTTCTATTACGCCGCGCCTCTTACGCTGAGCCTTCTCACCTGGTAATCAATTATGTTCAACGCATAAAATGCTCTATTTTGAAGCCTGACATGCCTGAAGAAAGGTCTGTCCTTTTTGCTGGTAATCAATTATGTTCAACGCATAAAATGCTCTATTTTGTTGGGAAATCTTAAGATCTGTTCAGTACAGCAGTTTAGTTCTATGCTACAAAGAATGTATTAGCAGTGTGACTTCTTACTAAAAATACCATTGACTGGTGTTGTTAGAAGCTCGAATTTCATGTTATTGTCAATGTGTTGAAAATGTAGGTTAATCCATCATGTGTTGTCGCACATTGGAATGGCCATGACCTGTCAAAATTCCCGGATGCTCTGATTTCCAAGCATCCACGACTCGCTTGATCACAAAATTTGTTTTTGGGAGTGCCAAACTTTCCAGTGTATGCTGAGTTATAGGACATGTTGTATTGCCGCGATTCAGCCATTCCTGGATTGCTGCATACTCATAAGTTTGCCCAGTCTCTATTGTTACCGGATCCCCAAATATCTTATCTGTAATAGGACATACAAAATCCTTGGGGCGTTTTACAAGAGATGATGGTCTGGAATATACAGCATTCTGTATAATTCCTGCGCAGTAATTAACAAGGAAAGCTTCATAATATGGATAATCATAAGAGCAAGGTGTAGAAGACCCAAAGACCAGAGATTCAAACGGCCGGTAGAACCTGTCACTCTTTGTCTATAGCACGGGATATCTGCAATTTCAAGGCAATTTGATCGCTTGGTTTATGTAAAATTTCCCTTCTTTGAAACGCTGGTGTGTGCCATGCATATGTACTGATGTTGAAACAAAAAAAAATAACGCTGGAAATGAATACATATAACGTTGTAATGTAATGCTGGAAATGTGACATCTTCTTAATGCTGGATATGAATACAATCTATAACGATGTATTGTATGCTGGAAAAGATAATACACTGCTCGTTGAATTATTGGGTAGTATTTTTGGGTAGGAATCTGTCTTCGCAGGAAGCAACTGAGCGCAGTAACTCGATTTAACCAACGTGGGTGTGTCACAAGTTCAATGAGAAAGCATCTGATTTCAGGGCTTCGTCTTTTCTGATTCGTTTGTCGGCATTTCAAAATGTTTCTTTATCTTCTCAATCTTCCGCTGATGTAAGATCGTTGAAAACTGATCTGCTACTAAGTGTACACTTACCTAATTATATATGCGAGCTGTCGCGTTGCAAGGATGCGAAAAACCAATAAGCATCGACTAAGTCAATCCCCGAATGTGCGGTTTTTGAGTTCCAAGTCAATTTCTGCAAGTGCGGTATTTGAGTTCTAATATTTTGACCTTTCCATTGTATATTAATTAGATACTCCATACAGCACACTGCTGAAAGCTCTATGCTATTTTAATCCAAAGCAAGAACTATCATGAGAAATGCCAGGCATTTCGGAATATCTTTAAAATTGTTTTTTTCAATGTCAACGAGTTAGAAGACTGATCGAGGCGTGGAGGTTTGCGAAAGGTTCTTCACTCGAGGAGATCGAAAACAATTGAATGCAGGGTTTAATATGATAAGAACCGCTGTGATGGGATCATGTAACCTGTGCAGTAACAGTGTACATCTGACACTGAAGGATAATATGGTTTTCGGTGATATTTTTTCCAAGTTTTGAGGTCAATGGCTTGGTTAACACCTTACCGTTCTCATTATTGAAATCTTACTAAAATTGCCGTAGTGGGGCAGAGCTAAATCTCAACTCAGTTTGGAAAAGATCTATTTATAATCTACAGTTATAGGTCACAGGCAGCATTGTTGATGCTAATTTCATGGTGGCTGTATGGATGTTCACCATGTTTTCAAATCAAGGAAGGAATTAATTTTTGTGAGCTTAAGGAAAAGTGGGAATTTTGTCATACTTTTCATGCAATAATTACTCAAAACAGGTAAATGTGCAGCGAAGATGCCTGTGCACTGAATTATTGCATTGTGCATTTATGTATAAGCTCAATGTCTAAAATTGTCTTCCACTATTGATCAACACTTTTACAACATTTGCCATTTTATTATTCAAGTCCAAGGGGATGACAAAGTTCTTGTTTCTATCTGCAACGGTACTGCGGACAGACTTTCAGATTTGATATTTTGAAAAGGCTTCTCTGAGTAGTATAATATTGATGCTCTTCTTCTAAGTTACCACAAGTTCAGTGAGATTGTTACTCTTATTAGTAATCTTGGAACACCAGGCATTAATGATCTTGGTACACAACTTGTTTATATTCTTCAAGTTGCAGTTATTTGGCATTGTCTGATATATATAAGTCTACTTGTACTTTTATATTTTAAGAAAGTGCATTTGTAGTTGAAGCATTGTTTTGAAATGGATCGAATGGATGATGTATTAGAGTTACTGAATACCCTAATACATTCCAGTATTGATGGGATGGTAAAAGTTAGCAAGGATTCTCTCTCTAATATTCAAACCTGTTTGCAAAATGCACGAGAAAAGATCGTTTTTTTTGCAGCTTGAATCACAGCTACAGCAAGAAGAGCTACATCAAAATAGACACCATTTTGAACCTGTTTTTGTTCAAAACATAAAGACAACCACCCATCAGCAGCATGTTACAGTTCATTCAGATTTAGTACCAAACAAAGCAACAAGGTTACATGCAGATGCAGAAGTTCAGTCTGCACTTCCCAAGCCCATCATCAGACCTTGGGAACAGCTTGTCCACAATAAGCATAGAACCGGTCTTGGATATGATAAGGACTTGTCCTTTCATATTCCAGACTATGCCAAGCCCATTCAGTTTCAGAGTGCTGGATTCATTCATGACAGTTCATCTGCTCCTCATGACAGTTCACCTCCAGATGTTCCAGACTCTGCTCCTCTTCCACAGCAACAACAACAACAGATTGTGAAATGCCAACACTGTGATCGAGTTGGCCATTTGAAATATCACTATTTTGATCTTCATCCATGTAAGCACTATCATAAAACTAGTCGTTCTTCAATTAGATGCTTAAAAAAAAAACATCCTGCAAGAACAAAGATTCATCTTGGATGGATCGCTTCTTGGAAATGGGCGTCAACAACCAAGAAGATATTCCAAACACATGTTAGAACTTGTTCCGGAATATTGAACAGTCTTGCAGTTGAGTTTTCTCCATCTTCTCACCTTGTATCTGACAGGGGGGGAAATGATGGTCATCTACAAGCTTCAAAGCCACATCAAACGAGCCTGAGCCACAACCTACCACACCAGCTTCAGAGTTGTAGCCAAAGACAAAGATGCTTGAACATGCCTTCAGTTGGCGATGTGGGACACTTCCTCTAGCAGAAGACTTCAGCTTCTTGCCAGTTTTGGAAGAGTTCCGGAAACAAAATTGAGAACACTTCCTCTAGCAGAAGACTCCAGCTTCTTGCCAGTTTTGGAAGAGTTCCAGGAATTGCATAAGCATTCCAGAGTTGTTGGTCATCCTTAAACCATCACAGGTTAAGACTTCCCTTTTTACAGGTTGAAGTTTTACCTTTTATGTGGGGTGAGACCTCCCTTTTTACGGTTGAAGGTTTCCCTCTTTAAAACAATAGGATCACTTCCTGTAGCAGAAGACTTACAGCTTCTTGCGAATTTTGGAAGAGTTCCAGTGTTGGTGGCCATCCTTAAACCACCGCCCTTTATACCGACATTTCATAGAGAACATTCAGCCTAGTGCTGCCATGCATTTTTGCACATTTTGTATTACAGCTCTTTTCTTGGACTCATACATAACCCTTCGGATTAAGGGGGGGAATGTTGGACACCTAATCCTAAAGGGTTAGTGTGGAAGCTAAACAGACTAAGCAGTCCAAGGGACCTTGGAATGTGAATCCCAACGGTCACCAAATGTACTATAAATGTATATCAAATTGTTAATAAAATTGCAATGCAAGCTTATCTTTCCTATTTTGTTTCCCGTTCACCATGTTTGTTTAACAATAACCATTAGAAGTCTATAGTCATTACTATTTTCATCTTCATCACTATTTGATAAACCATAGTTATCTTCATGTGTATAGTAGCTCTTCTTCCTTGGACTTTGTTTTCTATTCCATTTTGCTAATTCCTTACCTTTATCAAGCTTATGTTTATGAGGACATTTGGTAGCATAATGACCGACTCTTCCACAAGAAAAACATTTGAAAGGTAGTTTACCTCTGAATCTTTAGGAACCCCGTTGAAGGTTCTTGACAAAGTTTGCTTCTTCCTCTCCTTCTAAAATATGTCCTGATTCATTGAGTTCTTCTCTTCCTGAAGCTTTGAACACAACTTGTCTCATATCTAATGGACCTTGTTTTCTCATTTTGAAAGCAGTTAAGATTCTGTGCAACTGTGTAATAGTAATAGTCTGAAGATCATGCTTTTCTTCTATCGAAAATACTTTTGATTCAAACTTAGTAGACAAGGATCTTAAAACATTTTCAACTAAAGTAACTTCTTTTATCTCTTCACCCAAGTTCTTCATGAAATTAAAAATCTCATATATACGTAAGAAGTAACTAGCGATACTTTCATCATTGTGCATTTTGAGAGTTTCATATTGAATTTTGAGAGTTTGCAATTTTTCACATTTTACCTGATTGTCTCCTTCATAGCTCAGAACGATCTTGTCCCATATTTCTTTGGCGGTTTTGAGCTGCATAACTTTGACAAATTATGATTGTGATGGACTCCCAAATAATGTATTAATGGCCTTGACATTGGTTTCATATCACTTTTTACCTGCCGTATCTATAGGAATTTTTGATGGAAATGTATATCCTCCTTCCATGATTTCCTAGAAATCTGTTCCAAGAGATTGAAGATAGGTTGTGGTTCTTACCTTCTAATAAATGAAGTTGCTCCCATCAAAGGTTGGTGGTCTAATATATCCCTCTCTTTTGTAGTTACTCGTGGTGATAGATCTTCCTTCAAGAGATCCAGCTTCTTTTGAAGGACCTGCTCTAATACCAATTGTTGGAAATAACACTGAGAGGGGGGGTGAATTAGTATTAGGAAGTCAATAGTATTTCATTTCCATAAACAGATTCATATACACTACTTCAGTTAGTGGAACTTGTGTGTATACGCAGCTATATTTAAGGCAACTAGCGTATATCCTGCAAACTTAAGATTCAGTTAATTCATCATATGTTGATCTTTAATCAGTGCTTCAGAACCATATAAACAGTAACGAGGTGCAGTAAAAAAAAAACAAACAATCACACACATGAACATAAGATATAAGGTGGAAACCCAATGTGGGTGAAAACCGCCTACTGCATATAATTTCTATCTTCTTTTTAATAAGAAACTTCTTTTTACAATTTTTGTATTGGTGTAGTCTTATACCAGTATGCAGGCTTCTACCTGTAGAAGGCTACAATCTTCTATTTTCTTCTAGGGACCACGTTTCATAAATTTTCAGACTGATCCATCCATAACATCATTAAATCAACCAGTCTCCTTTGCACCAACCACAACTGAATCAATCAATCACTTTTTAGAATTCTGTAACCAGAATACAATAACCAAAAAATAGTAACTAGAACCCAGAACACTGCAACAACAACAAGAATACCATGGATCAAAATACCATGGACCAAATACCACGGACCAAAACTAAGTTTTCCAACATGTACATGCCTTTTACTTCTATGAAAGTGCATGTGTACGCTATACATTCCTTTTGGTTTAAGAGTCCACGTGTACACGTAACTTGGTCAATGGGGAACCTATGTATACCTCTCTTTATTCATTATGTGAGTCTGAACTATGATCTCTCATCTGAGTGAGTTGCCATCAAGGACAACACCTATGTCATAGAGCCAAATCTGTGTCATAATGCCAACATATATGTATGTCTTTTTCTAACAGGATCATGATTATTTTATGCTAATATTTATGTGTGTGTGTGTGTGTGTGTGTCACTATTTGACAAGGTTGTCAGGGGTCATTATTGTGGAACACTAATTTCTTATGCATGTGAATGACATGAAGAGGTCCCTAGTTTATGAGGAATCAAGTGGGAAGAGTTATCCTAGTAGATCTATGAGGTTAGTGTCATGTGGATATGATTTGATAATGTATACTTATACTATGTCTATGTTTATTCTATGATAGGTAACGTTGAAGGATACATCAGTGAAACGAAAGAAGTGTGATCTGTGACACGCTGGGACAAGCACATATAAGGTATTAGAAGCAAAGTTACTTGGTAGAGATAGTGTGATAGTAGGATGTGCAGTACTAGGGTTTTTTCCATGTAACATATGTAGTATTGTGTACATATGATGTTACATGCCTCTTCTATACATGGTGTTGTGCATATATTTCATATGCAGTGTCAGGTATATATGGTGATATGTACATGTTGGATATGCGGTGTTGTGTACATATTATATTGTGCACATGGTGAATAGGTGGTGTTATGTGCATATGGCGTTATTCACATGTTAGATATGTAGTGTTGCATATATATGGTACTATGCATATGTTGTATATGCAGTGTTATGTACAATTGGTGTTGTGTCCATGTTGTACATGTGGTGCTATGTACATATGGTGTTGTGTCCATGATTGTACATGTGGTGTTGTGTGCATGTGGTGTTTTGTACATGTTGTACATGTGGTGTGGTGTGCAAGTGGTGTTGTGTACATGTCATGCATGTGAAGCTGTGTACATTTGGTTTCGTGTACATGTCGTGCATGTGGTGTTGTGTACATGTGTTATTGTGTACACATTGTATAGGTGGTGCGATGCACATGTTGCACTCTGTACACACTTTACAAGTGGTGTTGTTTACATGTGATGTTGTGCACACATTCTACAGGTGGTGTTGTGTATAGGTGATATTGTGTACATGTTTTACATGTGCTACTGGTGTATATGTGGTATTGTGTGCATGCCATACATGTCGTGTTGCGGGCATGCAATACTATGTATGTGTATTATGTGGTTATGGTATCGTGACATGTGTATTAATTTTGTTGTACTCTGTGTAGTACATGTATTGTGTTGTGCTGTATGCCAAAGTGAGGAGTAGTTATTGTGTTGTGTCATACTTCAAGTGCAGGTGTATGTATCATGATGTATATCAGGAGTAGGTGTATGTATTGTATAGTTTTGTATGCAATGTGTGGATGTATGTGTTGTGATGTACACTATGTGTATGTGTACATGATTGAATAAAAGAAAAAATCACTGGGTGTTTTTCAACTGTGGTGACCGATCGAGTGTGTGTATGGAGAGGATAAAGGTAGAAGCTAAGGATAGACTAAAGGATAAGTATCAATATTTTATTTCAGTTTTATTATGTATGTGATCTATGATTTTGACTTATGATGGTTACATGTGACTTATGATGATTTCATGCAATTCATGATTTTAATTTATGATAGTCATGTTTTGAGCTAACTAGATGTGATATGTTTATACATGATGGTTTAATTAAATAGTTAGTTTGATGTGTTGTGACAAGAAGTGAACAGAATTGCAAGTGTACCTTATTGACTAGCTACTGATGAGGTATGATGTGAATTTATTTCAATTCTATTTTAGTCGAATGGAAATTATGTGCTTGGTATAGGAAAGCATGAAAATGTCCAGTTGGGTAGTTGAAACCGACTATAAGAATTAGAAGAAACAAAAAAAGGGAATCGGAATAGGAATTAGTATGTTGGTAAAGCACTTTAAGAGCAGGGACATTATGGGACACTAGTACCCGATGGTATCCATTAATTTCCATGAGCATGCTATGACCAGTATGATGGTTTTTAGTTAGGGATATTCCTTGGGTTTTGGACTTCCTATCCGAGGAAACCATTCCAAGGGATGGACTTCACATGATGGGGGTGCCAACAGAACTTGGAAATTGTGTGACTACAGGGAAGGGAGTGATTAGATTTCCTAAGGGACTGTGTATTAGAGAAGGGAAGGTAGGGGATGGAATTTTTTGGTCAGTAGAATTGTTATATGGAATCATATGCACATTGGGAGTGTTCCCTAGAACAATGAGTCAGTAACTGTTCATTGAGAGGAAAAGAAGTGTAGGATTGTAGTGCTGGAAATTCGATGTAGTTTGACTTTGGCCATGGATTATGGAATTATTGGGAAGGATATGAATCCTAATATTACTTTGAGGGTGGAGATGTGAGCCTCTGGATTCCTGTTGTTAATGGAGTCATCATATTGTTTTATTTTATGGTTTAGAAAATGTGCATATGTGTATAGTGTATATTATTATATATAATGTATCAATCTAGATTTATAAAGCTCCATATAAAGTATGTTTATTTGTTGGTTGAAGAAAACGTGCATTAGTATATGTGGTTATTATTGTAAATATCATAAAAAGTTGTGTTATCAAGATCTACTAAGTGGTATGTGTTGGAAATAATACTGAGAGGGGGGGTGAGTCATTATTATCATACTCTTATCAATATTTTCAGAGCTGACAATTGAAACTTGCATATACCTTCCAAACTTATAATTTAATTTATTCTTCAGATGTTTGTCATTAATCTGTATGTGAGAACCATAGAATAATGAGCAGGAACACAAA
>APFE030841585.1:56376-113740 GCA_000404065.3 Pinus taeda | reverse complement strand
TTTATCTTTGACTGTCAGCTTATTGAGGGCCCTGAAGTCAGGACACATCTGCCACTCCCCATCTTTTTTTAGCACCATGACCACTGGGGATGAATAAGGATTGATGCTGGGACGAATGACCCCTGCTTCCAAAAGTTCCTTGATGTTTTTTTCTATTTCGTTCTTTTGGGTGAACGGATATCTGTATGGGCGCACATTTGGGGGTTGGGCCCCTGGAACCAAGGTGATGCTATGATCATGTTCCTCGCGCGAGGGTGGAAGCCCTTGAGGCTTGTCAAAGACTGGCAAATGGTTATTTAAAATCTGCTGCACCTCAGGATGAAGTGGCGGCAGCTTGGTTTCGACTACCTGGATGGCATTAAATTGAGCTACAACTCCATGATTTCCCTTTTTTAACAATTTTTCCATCCTATGCGAGCTGATGATAGAGGGGGCTCCTGCCTGGAGTCCTCGGAGGGTATGTGTGTGGTTGTTCTACTTAAAACTCATATACAACTCCTGGAAATCCATTGTGATTGGCCCAAGAGTGCGGAGCCAGTCATCGCCGAGGACAATGTCACAACCCCCCATGTGTATGGCAAACATGTGGGTTTTCAACTGATAATCCCCCATTTGAAGTTTGACATTTTCACAATGACCTTCACATTTCATTGTGCCTCCATCTGCAATTTGAACTTGGAAGTTAGAAACTACTTGTACAAAGCAATGCACTGCTTCGGTGACTTTTTGATGGATGAAATTATGTGTACTTCCACTATCAATCAAGACTACTACTGGGTGATGTTTAATAAACCCTCTGATTTTGAGCGTTTGAGGGGAAGAAATCCCTGCCAAGGCATGCAACGAAATAACTGGTTCGTCATAGACATTGTCCTGTTGGTTGTCTTCCTCTAGTGGCTCATGTTCCTTGAGTGGTGGATCTTCCTCTGTTGAGTTGTAGTCAGTGGCATTTATTTGAAAGAATTTGGGCTCCTTACATTTATGACCTGGGGAGTATTTTTCATCACAGTAGTAACATAGTCCTTGCTTCCTTCTTTCGGCCATTTCCGCAGGGGACACCTTTTGGACCTTAAGTGTTTGAGTCGTGTGCTGCACCTGTGGGAGGCGACCTTTAGCGGGGAAATTTGGGCGACTGTATTGGGCTGCTAATGCACGTTCCACCTTACGAGCTACCTTGCAAGCCTCCATCCACGTGGGAGGGTGGTGAAGTAGCGCTTGAGCTCTAATGGCTTCTTTAAGACCGCTGATAAAACATTCCATGTAGAACTCATTTGTGAGACCCTTAGTGCGAAAAGCTAAGCTTTCAAAAGAATTAATATATTCCTCAACTGTACCAGTCTGTCTGAGCTTAGTGAGACGACCCAAATAAGAGTCTTCTTGTTTAAAGCGATCTTTAAGAGCTTTGGTAAATTGGGCCCAAGTCTTAAAATATCCATTGGAGCGCTGATGCCATTCCCACCATTACCACCGTTCATTGTTGAAGTACATGCTCCCCAACACAAGCTTAGTCGCATCATCTAGGACCTGATTCAATTTGAAATACTGGTCCATTTGTGCTAGCCATGCTGCTGGGTGAGAACAGTCAAATTTATGCATATCCAACTTAGGAAGTCGTTGATTGGGTGGTGGATGGGTATGCCAGACATGAGGAGAGTGGCTAGATTCATCGTAAATGCCTTCATAGCCATTATACCCCTCCTCGTGGACTTGCTCCTTGCCGTGTGACATCAAATCCTCCTTGCCTTTTCCTTGCAATTTCTCTAGCTAGAGACTCATTCCTGTAAGTAGGGAGGTCATGTTATCCAGATCTAGTTTGTCCAGCTGAGTGTGGATTTTGTTCACCGTTTCCTCCAATTTGTCCATCCTTTCATTGGCCATCGCTTGAGCTCTAGTTGCTACCATACACCATTGTGATGAAGAATTGGGACCTCCAAAAAAAAAAAATTGCCCAATTAATTGAATGGTACCACCATGCTCAGCTCGTCGTCCTGATTTTAATGGGCTATATCACCAATAAGCGTCCCGGAACATCTCAGACTTTTTTTTTTTTTTTTTTTCTTACTCCTAATGGAGTTTTACTCCTTGATCAATACTGTAGTCACCAAATCCTCAAAATGTCAATGTGGCCAAAAGTCCTGCAACAATTATACCCTGGTATAGGAACCCTGCACAACGCTTCTGGTCTGCTGGATCTGAGAGAACTGGCTAGTTGGGACTGATATCTGCTGCTGCTGCACTCCTTTGCTCAAGTGGATTTGGAAGAGATGATGCTTAAAAGGAAAAGGAACTAGTGCCTTGAGGAGTGTCAGGTGCTACAGATCGCAATATACATAAGGGTCTGGCAGTAGTACTCGGCCCAATGTTTCAGGGCTCTAACTAAGGAGGGTCGACCGTACCCTTAGCCCTACCACCCGACTACCCTATCGTACGGGTGAGTAATCCCTCCGATTGCTGTTCTCAGTGTACTGTAGCCGCAAGACGGTCGCTAGTTTATCTATGGCGAGGTTTTCAGGGAGCCTATGGGGTTTCCGATATACCTAGAGGGTACGTAGAAGACAGTCCGTGCGCGGTTCTGTCTAATGCACTACTACTCGAAGGGGTACCCACAGGGGTTACAAGGGAGTCCAACAGACGTGACCACCTCTTGTATTTCCTGCGTGCATGCCTCCCCAAATCTGCAGATTTATGCGCTCAACAACAGATCCCGTGGTTTAAAGACGCCGGAACACGTCTCGAGCCAAAAAAAAATTTGTGACTAAATGGAGATCCCACTGGCCCTGGAAAGAGCTCTGATACCACTTGTTATGCTTCTTAACCTGCAAAAGAAACCCAAATATAGAATATGCGAAGAAAAGAGACCGAGAACACAGAATGACAATGACTTTATTATTCAGAGAGAAATGTTCACTTGCCTCTTTGAGGGGGCAACCTCCAATAGAGCAGAGCTCGATTACAAAAATAAGACACGATGCTCCTCTCAGGGAGTTACTATCCTTTATATATGACTCCCACGAGTAATACCACGGGTCAATACCGCTTATTACTAATACCATCCATCTAATACTACAGCCCATTTGCAACTAACTGTGGTTCCTTTATTAATTGCAGATTAACCACTTACAATTATTAATATGGGCTTTATTGAATCTTAACTATGACGTGGTACCATTACATAGATAAGGGGGTTAGGGTGGGACCCTAACAGGAGAACGCTGAACTTTGATAATTTCATTTAAAGTTTCTGATCCTTTATCAAATCTAAGATTGAGAGATTTCGTTTTCTCAAGATCCTTTCTTAGACCTACAATTTCACATTCAAGTTTTTCATTGTGTTCTTCTTTTCTTCTAAGTAGATTTTGAGTTTAGATATTTCTTCATGAAGGTCTTCTTCTTCTAAAGCATCCCAAAAATTATCATCGCCATAAGCCATGAGAAGTCTGTAATCTTGTCTAGTTTCATCTTCATCTCTATTAGATAAACCATTGCTATCTTCATGAGTATAGTAACTCCTTTCATTCACTACTTGTTTTCTATACCCTTTTGCATATTCCTTTCCTTTTTCAAATTTATCTTTATGAGGACATCTAGTAGCATAATGACCGACTATGCCATAAGAAAAGCATTTGAAGGGTAACTTACCTCTAAACCTTCTAGAACCTCGTTGAAGCTTTTTGACAAAGTTTACCTCATCTTCTTATTTTGAAATATGTCCTGGTTAATTGTGTTCTTCCTTTCCTTTTGTTGAAGCTTTCAATGCAGCTTCTCTCATATCTGATGGTCCTCCTTTTCTCATTTCAAAGGTAGTTAAGATTCCATGAAGCTGCATCATAGTGATATTTTGCAGATCCTTTTTTTCTTCTATGGCAAACACTTCGGATTCAAATTTAGCAGACAAGGATCTCAAAACTTTCTCAACTAAGGTAACTTCCTTAATTTCTTCACCCATATTCTTCATACAATTGAAAACCTCATCTTTACATAGGAAGTAACTAGCTATGCTTTCATCACTATGCATCTTAAGAGTTTCATACTAAATTCTAAGAGTTTGAAGCTTAGCACATTTTACCTAAGAGTCTCCTTCGTAGCTCAAAATGATTTTGTCCCATATTTATTTGGCTAATTTGAGGTGTATGAATTTGAAAAACTCTGATTGTGACAGACTTCCCAATAAAGTATTGACAACTTTGGAATTGGTTTCATATTACTTTTTACCTGCCGTATCTATAGGAATTGATGTTGGAAATGTATATCCTCCTTCCAAAATTTCACAGACATCAGTTCCAAGCAATTGTAGATAACCTGTGGTTCTTATTTTCCAATAAACAAAGTTTCTTCCACCGAAGATTGGTGATCTGATGGATCCCATGCTTTCTTGATTATTCATGTTGATGGATCTCCCTTCAAGCGATCAAGCTCCTTCCGAAGGACTTGCTCTGATACTAGTTGTTGGAAATAATACTGAGAGGGGGGTGAATCATTATTATAAGATCAATAATTTTATTTCCCAAATGGATTTATATACACTACTTCAGTGAAGAGAAGTAGTGTGTACACACGACTGTGCTTAAACAAACCAACTTATATGCAGAGAACTTGTGAGTTAGACAATTTATCATGTGTTGAGATTAAACCAGTGTATACGAGATTTATTAGACAGTGCAGTAAAATCGAAATAAAGCATCACACATAAGCAACACACATGAACACCAACATTTAAGGTGGAATCCCACTGTGGGTAAAAACCACCTGCTGTTGTCCTCTCTCTCTTCTTTTAATAATAAGAAAATCTGTTTAGAATCTTGTAGTGGTGTAGACTCATACTAGTATGCAGGCTTCTACCTACAGAAGGTTATAACCTTCTCTTGTTTTCCAGCTTCTACTAGAAGGGAGTTACAACCCTCTATCTCTTGTACTAGCCAATATGTTTACTAGTACGTAGGTGCCAGCCTACAGAAAACTCCACTCTTCCATCAGGGACCACGTTTCATGAATTTTCAAACTAGATACTCCTGGATCACAACATCACAATCTGAAGGCCATGTTTCACCAAATTTTCATATTGGACCCATCAAAACCTTTTAAACTTAAACTGCATCAAACAATATTCAATTAATCTAAAAAATTAGATCACTGACACCAGAACACTTTGTTGAACCTAGAACCCTACATCATCATCCAGAACCAACTATAATCTCAAAAATCATGCATTAGAGTGTATACACTCCTTGGTTGAACCCAACCTGCATATATACACTACTTCCTTTAACCCAACCTGCATATATCTCTAAAGGTACTAAATCATACACGTCTGAACCACAGACTATACCAATTAGTGACATTCTAAAGATCTACTGTCATATTACAGAGTTCAAAATACATAGCAGCAAGGATTGCCCTTCCTTCTCAACCAATCAATTAGGCAGACTCATTTTCCTTATACAATAGTTCTACGTTCAGGTCTAATAGGACTTCACTGACAAACAATAATAAAACAATAGAATTTGATCAGATAGATCAATCAGATATGAACAAAAGCTTTTCTTTTTTATGTGCTACTTGTAAGAGTTGAACCTACGTGTACATGTGCTTTGGCCGAGACGAACCTGCGTAGAGATCTGCAAATTTTGACTTAGAACTTTGTTGCAATTCCAAACTTCAGACAAACCCAGATCATGATAGATAACAAATAGAACAGATGCACAAATATCATATCTGGTCACAACCAATATTATATCATTCAAGAATAAGTCATTTCAAGTCTCATGATTCCTGATCCAATGTTGAACTGAAGGTGCACATGAATATTTCAGATCCAGTCCTAAACATAACCCTGCAACATAATATATACTTCAGATAGAAGTATTCCTTAGAATCTCATTACTTACACACTCTGGCCTAATGATCTTCTCCTCCTCATATACTCTTAGGCCTTTCTCAATACCTTGGACCAAAACAACTTAGGACCAATACCTTGGACCCAATACCTAGGGTCAATACCTTGGACCAAGTGCCTTAGACCAATTACCTTGGACCAAAAACTTGGTTTTCCAACATATACGTGATTTTCCTCATGTGAAAGTGCGTGTATACGTTATACGCTACTTTTGTTCTGGTAACCCGCATGTAGACATGCCTTGGACAAAGTGAACCAGTGTATACCTCTCTTTCTTCATTCTTTGGAGTCTGATCTGTAATCCTTTGTTGTTGACCTGATGCATTGTGGACTTTCATCTGAGTGAGTTTCCATCAAGGACAATACATGTATCATAATGCCAACATATATATATTGAATTTGTTTTTGAAAGACAATGATAAAATAGCTACAACACTCTATTTGAAGAAAGACTTCTTCAAATAGCTGAAAAGTGGTGATACCACCAGGTTGAAGGGATCTAAATGGGTGTTACAACATCAACTATTACAACACTTTCAACAAATTTAACACTGATAAATGTTATGGCATCTATTGTTACAATATCCATTGTAATGGCCACAGTTTTAGTTGTTTCAATAGTAGTAGTTGTTAGAGCATCATTTTTCACAGCAATTTCAACATTTTCAATAGTAATGGGTGTTACAGCATAAGTTGTTACAACATTTTCAATAGATTTAACATTGACAATTATTATGGAATTTGTTTTTACAACATCTTCTATTATAACATCCCATGATATCCCCACCCATGGTTCTATCATAAAATGTATTTTAAATATTTTTTACAAAATATGTGAGATTATGAAAAAGAGTCAAAGGGACACATATTCTAGAGTTAGGGAGGAGGAATTCTTGCTTGTGAGGTTGAGGTTTTATTGTGGAGAAAATCTAAATTTTTTGGGACAACCATAAAATCTAGTTGGGACATGAATTAATGAATCAACACTTTAAATTGAATGGAACTATGTAGTGCAGTTGGGAACCTTCACAAGGTAAAGGGACAAGAAACCAATAGTGGAACTATGTAGTGCAAGAAGGAAAGGACAAAGTTGTAAAAGTGAGCTAGGAAAAGAAGGAAAGGCATGGTATTCAAATTCATGCTGAAAGAGAGAGGAGACACAATTTAAGCAACAAGAAAAAGAGAAAAATCTAATTCAATCAGTAGGTAGTGTGGAATAGGAGAGAAGAGAAGGGTATTATCTCTTAGTTTCCCTAGAGAGTATGGGTTGAGATGCTAGTCTCTAGAGCCCTATAACAATTTGGGGTTCCCTCGAGGCTATGGGTTGAGATATGATCCCTGGAGCCCTGTAACAACTTGGGTCCCTAGAGGACGTGGGTTGAGACAAAGTCTCTAGAGACCCATAATAGCTTGGGTCCCTAGAGGTTGTTCATTTCGATGTAATCTATGGAGCCCTGTAACAACTTGAGTCCCTTGGAGGTTATGGGTTAAGATAGTAGGCTCTGGAGCCCTGGACAACTTGGGAAGATGCTAATCCTACAACATCATTAAAATAAGACTTGATTAAAGAACTTCGTTATTACATTACTATTATAGTGCATCTGGGAATCCCTTTCTTAGGGTCCTATAATTTTTATAGGATCATTTGATTATAGTTGATTATTATTATGTAAATAATATTTCATCCTGCAAATTATTTTCAAAGAAACATCAAGTATTAGAATTTAATTATATTTTTGAATGAAAATGTTTGGATTCGAATAGAATGTAGATATTTTCATCAAAAAGTGCTCAGAAGTAGGTTTCCAACGATATATCCTACGCTCAAATCTGATTCCGGGATTGAAAGATAGGCTAGAATGAAGTTAAACTTCAAAAGTAGATAAATCCTTGGGAACTATTTCTGCTACAATTTCAAATTATATTTGCATCTATCCTTTGTGAAAAATATTTTCGCCATTATGAATATGCCATATGATTCTTAACTCTATCCAATCACCGCCTCATAGATTTATTCCATTATCCCTTCGTTTGTTATAAATCCAAACTCTAGCCTTAATCCATTATTTAATTATCAAACCATATTATAGTTGTTAACCTCTTTCCCTTTGTCTTATTTCAATTCCCAAACCTTAGTCGCATTTCCATTTCAGTTACAAACTCTAGCGTTTATCCATTTAAATACTTAAACTCTACTTGTGTTCCACATTCCCCTTTATTTATGTAATAAACTGGATGCACCAGCCACATGTCGCCATATACACGATCCCACTATCACATATTGTATGAAAAAATAAAATAGTTGTTCGTCACACTCCTCCACCTACGATTGTGATAAGGTCTGTCCTTCCCGATTGTGATTGCAATATCACAAAGTTCTTCTCCCCTCTGTCGATATCACATATCACACATTCCTCCTTGCAATTGAAATAAAGTCCTAGCTATCGATAAGTCCCTTCGCCTATATCGCTCCTCCGTTGATATCTGCTTCTCCTATGGTTTCCAATTGGGATAAAATTCTCCCTTCTAGACGAGATATTTTATATATCACAATTTCTAAATTTTCAAGTCTGCCCCATCTCTAAAACACAAAAAATTAATGTAAATCTCCAACCCTACTGCAATTGCGATTTTTAAAAGGGTCGTGTCTATTTAAAACGTGTTTAAAACACCCCCAATCTCTGAACGACCTAGATTCAGTCTTCCCAAATCAATGGTAGATAGTGTTTTTTGGTCCACCTCGCCATGTCTCCTTTTATCGGTGAGGAGGGGGTTTGAAAAGTGGTTTTTCCGTGTTGAGCCTGCTACTACTTTTCTCTCCTACATAATTTCAACCCCCTCCTGACTTACCACTTACCAATCATGCCCCCTCTAAAAAGAACTTATCCTCACACTCTCTCCTGCCAACGATCCCACTCCCGCTTACCATTCCATTTGCCCAGCCTCTATTCACGCAACTGTATAACTCACCGTCCTGATTGTATTCTTTTCCGCCAATCCCCAACTACCACGTGGCCCCTCCACATGCATCCATTCACAATTTGAAAGAATCAGTCCCCCTGGATTTCATTGATAAATTGGATCACAATGAGATTTCCAAACAAATCGCCCCTTTGTTGTGGATATATTTTGATTAAAAATTATTTCCCGAAATTTCCCAATAGTCTATTAGTGGAATTAATTTAATGAAAAGGGGAAATTATTAAGCTAAAATAGGAGAAAACAACAAAGGAAAAGAAGACATCAAGGACATTTCCAGTTCATTTTTAGCAGATTAGACAGCAACAAAAGAATAGAGGACAACATTGCACATTCATCACAACAGTCATCAAAACAGAATGCAGTGAAAGGTTGGACAACACAACACATATGTCAGTAGGACAAACAACATTTCTCATTTAAAGGCCTAGAAACAACACCAACACTTAGGCGACTGATAATTTTTAAATAGTTTAGTCTTTTTTTATACTTTTGTAATAAATTCTTGAATTCTATTTCAAGATATTTTTATAGATATTTGTAACAAATATTGATATTTTAAATCAATATATTTTATAATAGTTGTTTATAAATACTTAATTAATTGAAGTAAGACAAGTTGATTTTGTTGATTTTTGTGTTCCAAAAAGTTATTGTACTTTTTCATTGCATGGGATGATCAGCAATAAAAACGACATTCTTAATAGGATTCATGTGTTGGACTATTTGGTGAAGTTATTCTCTTATTGTACATGTGTTTATTCCTTTGTTTGCATGCTTATGTTTGGTGAAATCTGAATTATTTTACAGGAAGTTGATGAACATAATTTGTTGAAAAATACACTTTGATTCTAGCTATAAATAATTTAAATGTTTTCTTCTGATATCATGCTAAATAATTCTTAACTGCTCTATAGCTTCAATTGAACCTATATCATTTCTTCGATTACACTTCATTTAACTCTAAAAGATCCAGTTAGTCCATCTACCTCACCCTGTGAAACTCCTTTGAAAATATGAGACATATCCCTGTTGAATTAGTAGACTCCATAACCCAATGGAAGTTTCATGCATTTAAACATAAACCTAATAGCTAGCCTAATATTATTCAGAAGAACATAGTTAAATCAGGTAGAGAGATCCCTCTCTCAAGTTGGAAGGGCTAGATTCCCAACTCCCAAAGTGTTTTTATGGTTACCTCTGTGTTTTCTTCCACAACCTTGGAAAATTATAGAGTGCTAACATTTTGGTGACCATACTGGGGACCTCAACATTTCAAGTTCCTCAAAAAAGCATATCAAGTTCTAGATCTGATTACTGATGGTGGACAGTGATTAGACACAAGAAGGTTGTATCATTCACCTAGTGACTCTACATTCAAAGTATCCAGAGCTTCAAAGGTTTTAGGGTGACTCCACTGTTAAAGAATCCAGATTTGATGTCTTCACAGACCAAGTTCCAAGAAACTTCAAATCATATTCAAATAAGGACAGGCCTTGTCAACACAAAGATAGGAAGACAACAAGTGAAATTCAGGTATTGAGACCTGAATTTACTTCAAGATATAGTATTATGTCTTATCAATTGCCTTTTGTCTTTTCCTAAAAGTATCTTAAGGATTTTCTTTGGTCTATTAAATCCAAATCAAGATGATGAATCTGCACATAAGCCCCTTTCTGCGAATGTATATCCTTCCCTTAAAGCTGCAAATGCATCTCATCTTACTATTGGTTGTCTTAGATAAGATCCAAACAACAAACATAGTCCAACTAGTACAAATTCATCTCAGACCTCAATTATGACCACTATGTGGTATGCATCATTAAATCTGTATTTCCCTTTTCATGAGCTACTGAAAAACTATGATCAGAGGCTACCTCAATTTGATGGTACAAGTAATATAAAAACAAGGAAATATGTATACAAAATGATTGACTTCATCGACTTGGAGGAAGTCAATCTTGAAGATGTCAAATTAAGATTGTTTTCTCAAATCCTTTCAGGAAAAGCTAGGAAATGGTATAGAAGTTTGATTGCTAGAAGTATTCCTAATTTTCAACAGTTTCAAATCATTTTCCTTAATAGATGGGAGGTTAAAAAGAACCCTTTTCATGTTATGAATAAGTATTGGAATCTAAAACGATAGCCCCATGAGACAGTAAAAGATTTCTCAACCAAATTCAATCGTGTTTATGATTCCATACCTACTGATATAAAGCCTCCGCCAAGATTGGGTATGCTTCATTATCTAGGTGGTTTTGATGCTGATATTTCTTATTATCTCAAAGAAAGAAATCCTTCGACTTTGGAGGACATGCAAAAAATGTTATTGATGTGGAAATAAACATGTCGATTAAAAGATCCAAAATGGGATTTGAAAGAAGGAAAGTAATTAAAGAGGAGTTTTGTCCTTTATTAAACCTTAAGCTAGAGATATTAATGAAAACCATAGAAAGGTTTATGAACACATTTGCTTTGCAAGATAAACATGTTGTCAGTGCACAACAAAAGGTTCCTCCTTTTCAAGTAGATATGGAAGAAGAAGAAGGAGAGGTTGTTGGGTCACATCACCAGAAGTTAGGAACTAATTTTTTTGTGTATTCATTTGGAAGTAGTTTAGAACAACAACTAGTGGAAAGTTATTAGGAAGAGGATGTTAAATTTCATAAAGTTAAGGAAAAAAGTCCCCATTTGTGTGTTACTTATGACAGTGGTGAAAAACAAGATGAAAATATTGAAACAGATGAGAATACATATATTTTATACATTAAACATCAAGAAAACAATGAAAATTATGTTGATGGAAACTCTTTACCCCTATGTTATGCCACATTTCAGGTGTTAAAAGAAAGTCATGATGATCATCACTCTTTACCTTTATGTTATGCTAAATTTGAAGAGTTGAAAGAAAATTATAAGATCACTAATCAAGCAGGAAAGAAAGATGAAACAAGCATAACGGGGCAACAACTTTATTATATAGATGATGACCCTATTTTGTGTTACATTGGAGACTCCTTTATTAAAAAATCATAGTTATTAAGTAACCATGAGATTGAAGATCATATAGTCTCCTAGGAACCAATAGTTAATACTTTACATCAGCCTTGTAAAATTTTATTTGATCATGGTATTGATGAGGATTGCCTTTCAAATTTTTCTTCTGAATTTTCAATTTCTAAAATTTTTATTTCAAAGAGAAGATTGTCAAGCTCAGATTTATGAAGATGTGCGTGTCGACAATGTATATAGTGAACGTGCACAGGCTAATTTTCAAACAAAGTCATATGAAGATGAACACAATTGCCAACAAATTATGTCAATCACCTTTTCAATACAAAATAATTACATCATTGGGTTTCAAAGAAGAACAAGTTGTTTTACATCCTACAAATGATAAACACAGTAGTTATAATCTTACATCCCTTGAAAACACAATGCCAAAAACTTCAAAAAGGGATAGATACATTTTTGAGGAAGTATATGAGAAGTTATTTTCAGGCATTGTACAACAAAGAGAAATTCTCAATGATTTTGAGGATCCTTTATAAAACCTATTGGAACCTTTAACAAAATGGAATTCTGTGTTGATTATGGATTATGAAGAAGGCTCAAGTCAGAATTTTGAGTTTCCATTTTTTGTGTTTATTTTTCTATTTGGAGAAATGGAATGCAAGCTTCAAATTAGTAGTCATCGACATGACTGGTTGCATTGGAAAATTGTTATTTACTAATATTATTATCATTTCATCATATTAGAGTGAGTAAGGGTGTGCAAATAAAATCAGTGCTCTGAGCCTCTTTTTCAAAAATTCTTTTTAGTTTCAGTTTCTGTTTGTAGTACAACTTTCAATTTAGCGTATATTTCATATTTTAGTGTGCATAATGGTTTTGGTTTCAGTTTAAAAGTTTTAGTCATAGAGTTTTTATGAAAGAATGGGTTACATATTTGGGATCAACCCAATGGATCAGGCTAATGGTCTACAGTCTTGTTGGCATATCACATGAAAAATTCCATCTCCATATGGAGCCACTCTTAGGGTCCTATAATTTTTATAGGACCATTTTATTATAGGTGATCATTATTATGTTTTAGATGTTGTAAATAATATTTCATCTTGCAAATTATTTCCAATGAAACATCAAGTATGAGGATTTAATGAGATTTTTTCATGAACATGTTTGGATCAGATCAAACTGCATGTGTTTTCATCAAAAAGTGCTCACAAGACGCTTTCTAATGGTATATCCTATGCTCAAATGTGATTCTTGGGTTGAAAGATAAGCTAGAACGAATTTGAACTTCAAAAGAAGATAAAGGCCAGGGAACTATTTCCATTACAGTTTCAAATTATATTTGCATCTATCCTTTGTGAAAAATATTTTTCCCATTATGAATATGCCATATGATTTTCAACTCTATTCGACACCCACATAATCACCGCCTCATATATTTATTCCATTATCCCTTCGTTTGTTATAAAACCAAACTCTAGCCTTAATGCATTATTTAATTCTCAAACCATATTATAGCTGCTAACCCATTTTCCTTTGTCTTATTTCAATTCCCAAACCTTAGTCACATTTCCATTTCAGTTACAAACTCTAGCCTTTATACATTTAAATTCTTAATCTCTAACCTTGTTGCCTATTCCCCTTTATTTATCCAATAAATAGGACCCACCAGCTATGTGTCGCTATATCGCATGATCTCGCTATCACATATCGCATGACAATAAAACGGTCACCCATCACCCTCCTCTGCTTAGAATTGTGATCAACTCTTCCCTTCCCAATTATGATTATGATATCACAAAGTTCCTTTGCCCTCCACTGATATTGCATATTGCACATTCCTCCCTACGATTGCGATAAAGTATCGACCCTCGATAAAGTCCTCATCGCTGATATCGCTTCTCTACCAGTATCACTTATCCTCCATTATCTGCTTGTCCTCTGATCACCAATTGCGATAAACTTCTCCCTTTTGTAAGCGATATTTTATATATCACAGTTTCTTAAATTTCAAGTCCACCCCATCTCCAAAACATGAAGAATTAGTGTAAAGGTCTGACCCTATTACGATTGCAAAAGGGTCGCATCTATTGAAAACACCCCTCATCTTTGAATGACCTACATTGACTCTGCCTAGAGCAACAACCGATAGTGTTTTTCAGGCGCCCTGCCATGTCTCCCTTTATTAGCCGGGGGGGTGGGGTGAGAAAAGTGGTTTTTTCCAGCCGGACCTGCTGCTACGTGTCTCTCATACATAATTTCACACCCCCCCCCATCTTACCCCTAACTTACCACTTACCGCTCATGCCCCCCTTCGAAAACCACACATCCTCACACTCTCTCTTGCCAACGATCCTGTTTCCACTTACTGTTCCATTCTCCTGGCCTCCATTCACGTAGTTGTATAACTCACTGTCTCAATTGTTTTCTTTTCCCCCAATCCCTGCTGCCATGTGGCCCCTCCACGTGCATCCATTCACAGTTCGAAAGAATCAGTCCCCCATGGTTTTCATTGTTAAATTGGATCACAATGAGATTTCAAAACAAATCGCCCCTTTGGTACAGATATATTTTGATTAAAAATTATTTTCCAAAATTTCACAATAGTCTATCAATGGAATTAATTTAATGAAAAGGTGAAATTATTAAGCTAAAATTGGAGCAAATAGCAAATGAAAAGAAGAAACCAAGGACCTTTTCAGTGCATTTTTAGTAGAAAAGGCAGCAACAAAGGAACAAAGGACAACATTGCAAATTCATCACAACAGTCATCAAAACATAGTGCAGTGAAAAGTGGGAGAACACAACACATATTCCATTACTACAAACAACATTACTCATTTAGAGGCCTAGAAAAAACACGAGCACTCAGGGGACTGATATTTTTTAAACAATTTAGTCTATTTTTATACTTTTGTAATAAATTCGTGAATTTTGTTTCAAGATATTTGTATGGATATTCATAACAAATCTTGATATTTTAAATCAAGATATTTTATAATATTTTTTTTATAAATACTTCATCAATTGAGTTAAGACAAGTTGATTTTGTTGATTTTTGCATTCCACAAAGCTATTGTACTTTTTCATTAGATGGGTTGATCAGTAATAAAAAGGACATTCTTCATAGGATTCATGTGTTGGACTATTTGGTGAAGTTCTTCTCTCACTATCCATGCATTTATTCCTTTGTTTCCATGCTTATGTTTGGTGAAATATGAATTATTTTACAGAAAGTTGTTGAACATAATTTGTTGAAAAATATACTCTCATTATGGTCGTAAATAGTTTAAATGTTTTCTTCTGATATCATGCTAAATAATTTTAACTTCTCTTTAGCTTTAATTGAACCTATATCTTTTCTTCTATTACACTTCATTTAACTCTAAAAGGTCCAGTTAGTCCAACTAGCTTTCCCTTTGAAACTCCTTTGAAAATTTGTGACAGATCCGTGTTGAATTAGTAGACTCCATATCCTAATGGAAGTTTTAGACATTTAATCAACCAAACCAATTTGAAATTTAAAACCTAAACCTAATTCCTAGCCAAATATGATTCATAAGAACATAGCTAAATCATATAGAGAGTTCTCTCTCTTGAGTTAGAAGGGCTAGATTCCCAACTCCCAAAGTGGTTGTATGGTTACCTCTATGTTTTCATCCACAACCTCTGAAAATTATGGAGTGCTAACACCCTCAAAGGGAGTGAATCACTATGCATGCACTTGGGGTGGGGAAAGAACCTCTCGATTCCTTGTGCTAAGAATATTTGTTTTGGAGAATTTGGTATCTACAAATAAATACTAGTTCCTTAGATAAGTAGGCATATCTAAAACAATAGTTTAAATAAATTTAACCTTTTCCTATAAGAAATAGATAAGACAAAAAATATGAGAAGACCTACTTGTAGTTCCACTTTTGTCTTGTCTCCTCAGTATCGATCTTGTAGCTCCTTCCCATACTTTACATGCTAAATAAGTACCTGTAAACACAAACAGAAGACAAAGAACTGATCAAAGAAAAAGATCTATTGAATACAAGTAAATGGAATTAGATACATTTCACACATATAAGCATCATATGACAATACAAACATATGGGAAAAAGGTTCAAATACTTTATTGAATAGAAGAAGGAATTACAACCATTGTGCTTGATTCAAATTCATTCCTCTAGCTTGGATCCCATCCACATCACATCAAAAGCATGACAAACTTGTAGCATTACAATACTTGTTTCAAGTCCAATTCTCATAGCAACATTATCTCCTTACAATTCAACATAGTCCAGCCCCTGACCACTTAGATGAGTGGTCAAATTATAGGGATATGAAGGATGTTTTGTCATAAATGGTGGTATTGAATAGCCTTCCATACTTAGAATTAGTTCCATGGAAGAAGGGATGAGAGGATAGGATGCATCTTAACTCATTCCTCATCCTTTTTTGAGCTCATAGGAGTTGATAAGTGAGGGAACCTTCTAGATGACTCCAAAAGGTAAGAATATTCTCCAAACCCTATGTGAACTTCACTCAAACTCACCTATCATAGGTGAAAGGAGGCCTAAGTGCTCTGCGGACCACATTGACATGGACTTAACTACTCTGCAATGCACCCTTACATGGGCCTACCCACACATGTCCCTCTAGAGGTAATTTCAGGATTTCTTCGGGTCATAAAACTACCTGGGAAGGAGACATTCAAAAGGGTGACTTCTTTAGGGCATGTAGCCACTGAAATTAGGGTTTTATGAGCCCTAAAACACTAATCTAGATGATGGGAGTGATGTGCCCAAATGGATCTGTAATAGCTTCCCCTTAAAGCATGAAGTCGAAAAATGAAAATATCAAATGAAATGCTTTACAATGTGATTAGGAGGTTTCAAAGTGGAAGTTGACCTGCATCAATTACAATACATATATCATGATATTTTGATTTTTACATGAATCGTTGAGGGAAGGCATAACCATGCTCAACTTATAAACTTTCATTACATATACATAGATAGTCGTCTACAGATATAGACCATGATTGAAATGACCATCAATGTAAAGCCATTGTACATATGATTTAGTACTCCTGAAATCACAGCCTAGATGGATGAAACTAGATTTGGGGTCTTCTATCGCGTTCAATCATTCACTCAAGTACGATTCTAACCATGTGAATATGTGATCTGAAGTAGAACATGGAAAGACACCATCGGATTACCATCCAATGATGTAAGTTGTTAGCAGATGCAAGAGAAATCATCGATAATGATAATGATCCTCACGGTACTATAGCACATTCTGCATGGTGTGAATGGATGATTTGATGTCAAACACCATACAAAGTCTTTCAATCAAATTCCATTGATGTCAACCTACTGCCGGAAGTGAGAAACATGCCATTGATGCATGCAAGCCTCAAGGTATTGGAAGGGTGTTTCTAAGTCAACTTCTTGGATAATTTGTTGATGTTGACAAGAAGCGACTCATCACAGGAGGGCCTTGATGTATCCCACATCAATGATAGGAAACAAATGTGATGATTTTGGAGATGGAATTTGACTGATGACACAAGGTTCAAGAATGGTGGTCGTGAAAATGAAGGTTTATGGTATTGCAAAGGATGAATTTTGATTGGATTATTTCTCTTGAACATGTTAGTGACACTAAAATGAATTTGTAGCATTGACCCAAAAAGTGATGGATGGTATGATAGGCCAGTGGTATGATAACCATCAAGATGATAACTCAACCCAAATAGTCATGGTGATGGAGTGAAAGTGTCATGTTCAAGAGTGACCTCCTACCATAAAGTGTTTTTCCCCTTTTTCCCTTTTCCCCAGTCATTGCTGACCAGTACCTCTTTACTTTTATCAAGCTTGAGGAGGATAACATATTCTTGTTGTATATTTCCACCCTTCAGGTGAATCCATTGCTATGTGATGTTTTAACGAGTCTAGTGAAGGTGAAACTCGATGTTGTCTAGATGGACAAGTTTTTCGCTTTTTGATGTTTTAATGAGTTTAATGAAAAAGATAACTTGGTCCTTTTCATGTTTAGAGTGTTTGAAAAGGGACAAAAAGAAAAATCCACAAGTAATTTTTCGTAAATTAATCTCTCAAGCCTGAAAAAGCATAAAACAATATGAGAGAGATGTCATTTCCAATCCATTAACAAGCTAAAACAGACAAATGCTTGGAAATATTTTTATGTTTAGAGAGTTTGAAAAGAGCTTAAAGAGGACTCCAAGGGGGTTCCTTTTTCGTTTTTAATAGAGCTCAAAAAAGAGATAAAAGTATGCTTTGTGGTCAAAGGTATAATTTATAATCGAGCACATCGAATTCTGTAAGTCAATTGTAAAACCTTCTCAAAACACCATCAAATGGATTAAAATTACCTATTTCATAGGAAAGAATGGGCAAATACTAATGTTTACTCTATTAATGAACATGAAATAAACATAAAACAAGTTTACACCATGAAATTTTACCATTTGGAATTTACCATTCAGTTTTGTGTTGTGGGAAAGTTTTTTACCTCAAACTTCATTCGTTGATTGCGAGAGATTCTATGGACCATTTCCCGTGCTATCTAGATGAGGTAGGATATCTACCACTCCTCTTTATTTTCATATCATTCTTTTGTCATTTCATGCAAATTTTAGGGTCTTTTGGGGACTCTGGGGTTTCATTTTCTTGCCCAAGGATTAGCACAGGATTTCACATCGAAAAATGTGCTGAAGAGTACTTGGATAGAAGGCTACCTGCTCTGCAATGCACTATCTCATTTCCTGGGCTACGCTAGGCGAGTTTCTCCAATTTGTTTTAGTTGTTTGCTCCAAAATTTAACCTGTTTTTGCATGGAAAGGATCCTAACTAAGCTTCTGATTGTGTTTTAGGCTTTCATCGGATCAGAATGTCGATTACATGGTGAGAAAAAAAGCATCAAGAACAAGACATGGTTGCCCTAAACAATCCAGGTATAGTTGAGGCCCTTAAGAACCATGGGTTACTCAAATACTTCAAGTTGTCCAGAATGAGGCAACAAATAGAATTATTGCAGTTCCTTGTTCATCCATGGGATCCAATAGAGTAGACATTTCACATAAGGAATAAGATGGTCCCTATTACTATTGATGATATTTAATTTCTTACCGGACTGTCGAGGCATGGTGTGCTCATCTCACTTTCTGGATTTGCCCATGGAGGTGAATCGGTGAGAGATTACATTCGACAGTTTTTCGGCCAGGTACATAGCCTAGCAAGGATGGGAAAATAAATATCAGGGATGTAGGTGATTTGCCTTTGAGAAAAATTCACTTCACAATCACAAAATTTGCTGGCAATGTGACACTACATCTGGCGAACAGATCATATATGCAATATGCACTTGAGTGTCTAGAGTCAAAGGTATTCAACAGGTGCGAGGTCATGATTTATTCACTGAAAGAACAACCAACCAAGGTAAAAAGTGATAAGACAAAGAATTTCTGCTATGGTTCGATCTTAGTCGCTTTTACCTTAGAGAGAATCCCACTAATGCAACCACAACATGTATCACTGGGTGTAGCTGGTCCTAGAGATCCATGTATGCAGAGGTGGGTTGAATTGATGGCTCGACATGTGCGTCAGTCAACAATCATTTTTTCAATGCATTCTTCAGTTGGCTCGAACAACAACATCTCATTATCGAGGAGCATCCATACTCAGGTATGGATTTCAATGGAAATCCAAATTTGATTTTACCTGTTGGAGCATAATGGGGTGCTATAGGTAAATTGTTTGACCAAAGTGTTTTTTTATTTTCCCAAGTTTCTACATGTTTTTTGTGTTTTTAATGTTTCCAAGACTAAACTAAAATCATTCTCATTCATGTAGATGTGGGTACTGTTTGACCTATGGGGCACCAACATCGTGCAGGTGGGCCAGTGCAGAGAAACATTGGGAGAGCAATTCTCCAGGACTTAGATTTGGCTAAGGCATTGGAAAAGTTGTAGGATCACATAGAGGGATTAACCCTTGGTATTCTGGATGTCTGGATCAAGGAGTTACCTATGAGGCTGTAACACCATACTATTGGTGTTCCTAGCTGCTCAGTGAGGCTTTTGCACATAATAGCATAGGCTGTGACCTGTTATCATGAGCACCACTAGATCTACTTAGGATGGTTTTACATGCATTTTGAATTTTTGGGTCATATGATCAAACATGTCTTGGACACAAATTTTGTAAAAACTTTTAAAACAACTATATTTTTCACTTTCAGAGTTTTCTATGGTTATGTGCAATCCTATTCAACTGATGATGTGAATTAAAAATATTGCTTTTACATGTGTCGTAAATGTCTATTTAACACATAATTTGCTAGAGAATCAGTTAATGTGTTAAAGTTTATGGAAATATGTTGATATTGAATGTATTCAAAATACCTTTCCAAAATATGAACTCTAAGGAACATACGAAGAATTTTTGGTTTCAGACGGTATACACACTTGTAGGTTGTAGCATGATGAGTTATGAGTCCAGTCTAACGATGATTTGGCGAATGCCAAGTGAAATGGCAGCAAAGAAAAGTTCAATCAACGTGCTACACTCAGTGATTTTGTTCATCGATCGACTAATACAAATCCCTTGACAACTCACTAACTTGCCACTTTGAGTGAAAATAGCCCAAGTTGCAGAAGATAGGTTCTGCGTACTACAACTAGCACAATCGACATAAGCAACAAATGGTTCCTGTAATGCCCCACTTAAATCTTATCCTGCAAAATTTTATTAATGTTTACATTACCTGTAAATATTGAGAAATATTGATGAATACCTTCATTTGGGAAACTATAAATTTATTGTCTAATATAAATTTATTATTCAAATTACCAACTTGCCTTCTCAAATTGAATCTTAGGTAGGATATGGTCTCCTTCCATTGTTTCAAATAATATATATATTCATCTCACATTCTCCAATGTGCCCTCACATTTACTTGGGAGAAGACATGGTTCTGTCCAACTAATTATCAATATATATATTCATATCACATTCCCCAATGTACTCTCACATTTACTTGGGAGAAGACGTGGTCCTCTCTAACTATATCTATATCTATATCTATATATCTCACATTCCCCAATGTACTCTCACATTTACTTGGGAGAAGACAAGGTCCTCTCCAACTAATTATCAATATATATATATTCATCTCACATTCCCCAATGTACACTCACATTTACTTGGGAGAAGACATGGTCCTTTCCAACTAATTATCAATATATATATTCATCTCACATTCCCAAATGTACTCTCCCATTAATTACTTAATTTTATATTCATCTCACATTTCC
The DNA here is from genome assembly GCA_000404065.3 of Pinus taeda. Classification (NCBI taxonomy): domain Eukaryota; kingdom Viridiplantae; phylum Streptophyta; class Pinopsida; order Pinales; family Pinaceae; genus Pinus; species Pinus taeda. The sequence continues at coordinate 92,525 of APFE030841585.1, read as the reverse complement.
AAATGTACTCTCAGATTTACTTGGGAGAAGAGAAGTCAACTGTAAGGATGAAGAGGAAATTAATGACATTAATGAGAGGTAGTTGAGGTGGAGAAGAGAGGAAGGGCATAAAAGGGAAAGGAGGAAGGGAGGAAAGGGGATGTCAGGTCTTGCTTATGATTTTGGGGTTGGCTGTGATTTTAGGATTTTTTGTGATTTTTGGAGACCTTAGGAACCTGTGGAGGTTTCTTGGGTTGTTGAGAGGAGGGAAATATTGTTTGTCTTGGTCTGGATCATTCATCTTGGACACACATACTACATCTGGTTGGACTTGGGCTCGGAGGGCTAGGGAACCTGTGGAGGTTTCCTGGGCTAGGAATTATTTCCTAGTTGGCTGAGAGGTAAATCTAGTGTTGGAAATAATACTGAGAGGGGTGGTTGAATTAGTATTGTCAAATCAATATAACTTTTTCATTTCCATATTAAGATTCATATATGCTACTTCAGTTAAGGCAAACCACGTGTATATGCAACTGTGTGTAATGCAACAAGCGTATATCCAGTAAACTTATGATTCAGTTAGTTCATCCTTAATGAGCGCATCAGTACATTATTAACCATATGAACAGTAAATAGGAGCAGTAAAATAGAATAGATCATCACACACAAGAAGCACACATGAACACCATGATGTAAGGTGGAAACCCAATGTGGGTGAAAACCACCTGTTGCAAGTCATCTCAATCTTCTTTTTAATAAGAAACTTATTTTTACAATAGTTCTGTACTAGTGCACTCTTATACTAGTACGTAGGCTTCTACTTGCAGAAGGCTACAACCTTCTCTCATTCTTCAGACTCTCCTGGAAGGGAGCTACAACCCCCTTAGCTCTTGTACTAGCTGATCCATTTACTAGTACGTAGGTGTCCGCCTACTGAAAGGCTCCAACCATTACTCGTTTTCCAGCTCCTACTGGAAGGAAGCTCCCACCCCCTTAGCTCTTGTACTAGCTGATGTACTAGTACGTAGGTGTTGACCTACAGAAGGCTACAACCTTTCCTTCAGGTACCATGTTTCATAAATTTTTAGACTGGATACTCATGGAACACAACATCATAATCTGAAGGCCATGTTTCATCCAATTTTCATATTGGACCCATCAACAACATTGAAGCACAAAATTACTTACGCCTGCATCATCAATCTCTGAATCACCCAATACTAAAACACTGAAACCCTATCAACAACATAGTCACTGGAACACAGAATAGACAACAAAACTCTGCAACAATAACCAGATCCAACTGCAACTTCAAATATAATATATCATAATGTATATGCTACTTTGACGAACCAAACCAGCGTATATACGTGCTTTCACCAAAGCCAACCCGTGTACAGATCTACAAATATTTTCTCATAACTTTGCAGCTATTCCAGACATCAATCATACCCATATCATAACATTTACAGAACATTACATGTGTCAGTATACAGATCTAGAATAAGCATGATCAAACCATATAGAGATGATTCATTCCAAGCCATTTAGATCCCAATCTATCCTTAGATATTGTTCTCCATCAACCGCTTAGATTCCTCCTTAGCAAAGCATCATGAACCCATAACCTGCATACTGGATCTTATACTTTATCAGATATTCAAGACTTTCTTAATCCATTTGCCTAATGATCTTCTTCTCCTTTTATAGTCTTAGGCCTTACTCAAACCATGGTCCAAAACCACTGAGAACCAATACTAGGGACCCAATACCTGGGTTCAACACTTCAAACGCAATACCAAGGACCAAAACCATAGGTCTAAATACCATGGACCCAAGCATAAGCTTTCCCACATGTACATCCTTTTCCGTGCATGAAAGTGTGTACATACGCATACGTGACTTTTGATCAGTAATCCCATGTGTATACCCGTCTTTGTATATAGAGAACCTGTGTGTATAACCTGCGTGCATACCCTACTTGGTATATAGCGAACCTGCGTATATACTCATCTTTCTTCATTCTTTGTAATCTGATCATCAATTCTTTGCTACTGACCTACTACACTATAATCTGTCATCTTGCCATCAAGGACAACACTTGTATCATAATGCCAACAATCTCCCCCTTTGGACTTGATGGCAAAGCTAACTTGTCACACTGAGAACTGTCATCTGATTCCTTTGAGCTGTCCTGCATCCAATGTATTTTGTCACATCTGATATCTCTTCTGTAGATTCATCTAGTTGTATATAAGTGAGTTGTTCTTCTATGAGTGGGTTGCCATCAAGTACAACACATGCATCATAATGACAACATCTAGTTGGGTTAGTCAAGAGGAGCATTTAGCAGGAGCAGTAGCTCAAACACATCTCCACCAGCCATTGGTACAGGTATTCCTCTATAGGTTACTGTTGTAAATTTATTAAAATGAAATGTTCACTATAAGTTATAAGGATTGGAATGTAAATGGTAAAATTTTCATTGTTTAAAATTCTTGCAAGAAAGTAAATTATTTCCTTTTATTGCATTTAAATTCTGGAGAAATAGATCTGTTAGAAGACCCTAGGATAGGGCTCTTACACATGGTATGAGAGCCAGGTTCAAAATTTCGACCTTGAAGCCTACCTACTAGAGATTTTTCAAATCTAGTTTAATATTTGAAGACCAAGACATTACTAACCTGTAAATTGGACTTCAAAATTTTCCTTGAAATTCTGTAGAAGCTTCCATCTCAGCTAAAATAACATTTTAGTTTTTGTTGCAACAAGAAAATTTTCTATTCTCGGGAAAATGAAATTGTGTAGAAGACCAATTTCTGCTAAACACTTTGGCAATATTATTTTCATAAATGAACTTTGAAGGCGGTTCTTTAAGCAATTTGAAAGTCAATTTCATGTATAGAAAAATTGTTTCCATTTTGTAATCAACTCCTCTATCTTATGAAGGTCCCAATAGCTTTCACATGTACCTCCTCCTTGTAGCTTGAGTTCTCTTTGAATTATCCATTCACTCGGTAATTTTCTTGATTATCTCTGCAGTTTCTAAAAATGAATTAATGTTAATAACCTTTACAGAGATGACATAACCTGTAAAGGAACTACCATCATTGCAACAAGCTTGACTTGAATATGGAAAAGTTTTGAATTATTCCACTCCTTCATTCCAAACATCATTAGCTAAAGCTAGGGGATACATTCCATACCTTCTGGCATTCAAATTCCATGGTAATACACCGAAAACCACCCAATCTACAAACTGGCAGAATGTGGAGGGAGACTAGGCAGTAAGCAGTTTTTAGGAGGGAGCCCTGACATTTGCTCACAAGATTCCACGTATGAAACATGGATTTTCAAAACTGTTAATTGTAGAGGTCCCCTCTCTGATTAAATGTCTAAAGGCCTGGGGGGGGGTGTCCAAGATTAAATCATCTCCTTTGATTTTGTGGGTACCTCTTACCACAATTGAAACCTACAAGGGTTTTGCCCTATGTATGTGCACTTCTCAAAATTGATTTCTCCTAAAGCTATTTTTCCTAATGGTGTCGAATGGATTCAACAAAAATGGGCTTCATAATGCTATGAGATAACTCTGTCACTTGTATAAAACTCAACTGTGAACTTAAACTGGAAACAGGATACCGATCTAGGATCAAATTCTTTTAAAGAAACTTGATAACTTGAATTCTTTGTTTCCTTAAAACCATTTGGCATTCTCGTTACGGAAATGGTGTTATATTCATGGGATGAACCTGATGGTAGAAATGTGAATTCTGGCTTCCTCTAGTGATTGTTGGTTTTCCAAGCAGGTGATCCTTTACGTATTTCTGTAAATTTGAAGTATTCAAAAGTTCTTCCAAGTATTTTTGTAAAGGCTAGTCGAATAGTAGAAGCTTCATCAGTCAAAACCCTCAACATTAAACAACATATTTAGGGACCAAATAATTTTACAAAATTATATTTATTACTGGAAAAATAACCTAACAACAGTTATGAAAACCATTTTTCCAGAAAATTTGCATATGCCTCAACTCATTAGTTGTGTATTGGTTTAATTTGTTGTGCCATAACATGTTGTTCCATGTGCATCAGCCATGGATTTAAGGCTTTGTTTCCTCCTCAGATGTGTCCACCATACCAATGAATTTTTCATTCAATGCCCTGTTTCCTCCTCCATAATTTTAACCATACCATTTCTATCCACCTGTGTATGCATGTCTCTGGATTCAGATTCAACTTAACTACCTGTGTACGCATGTCTTTGTATATTGTGTTATGTGTCCATTGCTTTAATCCTTGTCAATTAAACCCACCAATGAATTTATTGAGTTTAATGGAACCAACTTCCTGCTTCTATCATTTTGTGGTTACCCTCCGTTTATTTTGACAAGTTTATTAAACTTTCAAATTAATATATATAATATCCATTTTCAAATTAATAATACATACATAAAGCTCTATTCTGTGAGTTACTCTTTCTTATCATCACTGGTTTATTCAACTTTTAAATTAAAAATAATCCAATCTAGCTCAGCTCCACTCTTCTCTTTCGCATCAATTGAGAATTCTCAGTGTTATATGTATAGCCCTCTTTATCTTCAATCCCCCGGAATCAGTTACATTACAACCTTCACCTTCTTTGGGGATTCGTGCCCCCCATCAAGTCTAGTATAGTATTAGCTAGTCTCTCTACCATTACTACTATTTTTTTCCTCGAAGATAGTTTAAGCCACATAAATTGAAATGGTCGTCTACATCTGTTGTTTTATATTTTTCACACAGCTGCTGGAAAAACCTCTCATACATTTTAAAATTCAAATTATTTATATCATTAATTACCACATATAATTGTAATTCATTATATATATTTTTATTTAAATTATGTCTACATTTTTGGATTATTCTATTAATAACAATATTTGTTTGTTTATTTATTTAGAAACAAATCATCTAGTGTTTCTTCCACCATCCTTAAAACATTGACTTTTGAGGGGGCATATAATTATCATCTGATAGGTCACAATCATTTATTTGATTCTCTCCTATGGCTAACATCAGGAAGCCATACTCTTTGTTTCTTTGATTTTTTATTTTACACAACATCATCTAGAAAAATCTTGAACTCCCAAAAGGCATGTTGTGTTCTAATAAATTATCTGTTTGGTCAACTATAGACAAACATATTTTACAACGTGGTTCCCTGGAGGAACATTAGTTTACCTAGATTAGAATCCATGGATAGCAATGTTTCAATATTCTATTGTGCGTTGAGGTTTGCAAATTTTATGAAGTGTTACATTTTTTCGATTCCAGCATCTTTCTTAGTTGGAATTCCACTTACAGGTAGTGGCATAACCTATTTTCTTCAACCTATCCTTTATACCAGAAACGTCATCGTGTTGAGAAAACTTCTGAGCATCATATTGTGTTACAATTTTTTTTCAAAGGAGATTTCTTTGAAGATGGCATCCTAATATTCAACCTTAAATTCTTCCAATGGTTACTTGAGAAGCAAAGAAGAAACCTTCCATGAGATATTCACCAGTGACAAAACTCTTATAGTTGAATCTATGTGCAATTTCAAAATTTCCCATTCTATTCTATCTGGCTATGTAATCATACCATAAAAACATGTGATCTAAACTTGCACTAATTTGAAACTTCATTCAAACAACCACATATTGCATCTACAAAACAAACTTTATATTGTCTAACTCATTTGGCTATGAAGTTAAGATTTCATAAAAATAAATCTTCTTCAATCTTTAAAATCCTGCAACTTATTGCACTCAACTAAATAAAGTCACGCACTACAATTAAAACTGTAATATTACTCCACTGAAAGTAAAAAAAAAAAAAAAACACTAAATAAATTAAAAAGAAAATCCATATACTGTAAACTGAAACTGTTGCAAACTTGATCTATTTTGTAAACCGAAGCATATCAAAATAACTTACTTTATTAAACTGAATCTATACTTTTTCAAGGGTAGTCATGCTTCCAGTGCAACCATGTGAGCATTGGATTACTTGAAAATGACAAGAATATATAAAATGAATATTAAATTCCATTGGGCTATTAAATTCCATCTATTGCTTGGGTTCTCTTTGGACTATCTAGAGTGTGGTAGAAAATGTTAGGAATAGTGCTAATAAATCTTAGATATTGTGTAGATTTTGAACAAATCAAAATGGTGAGGATGCGAAGAAACTAAGGGTCCGGAGAGTATTCACAAGGACCTCCCTCAAATAACCCATTACCTTCACTAGAATTGACTCTCATCTTGCATTCCTTGGAAGCAATTAATGATATGTAAGAGGGTGCCAAACAAATGAAATGGAAGGGGAACACCTTCCATGAAGTCTAGGGAACCCTAAAGGATCTAGAGACTATGATAGAAGACCTCCAGTTGAGGACATTACTAGGGAGCTCCAGAAGATTAAGCTCCTCGAGTTTGCAGGAGGTCGTGCCAGTGAGCATGTCAAAGTCTGGTTAGAAGGGATGAGAAGGTGTTTTGCACTAAGGAATTACAATTCCAATTCCAAAGCCAAAATAGCAATATTCCAACTCAGAGATAGTGCTCTGAATTGGTGGGGTAACTTGAACGTCAATTGCACCTCACTCTAGACACAGTTACTTGGGAATTATTTGAGGAGAGGTTCAGGAAGAAGTATCTGCTAGCATATTATGAAGAACAATAGGTAGGAGCCTTCCATGCCCTGATACAAGGATGTTGTACTGTAGAATAATATGAAATTCAATTTATGGAATTGATCAAGTATGTCTCCTACATGGATACTAACCAACACCAAGCGGATCATTTTATGTATGGATTGAAACCTAAGATTAGGGAAATGGTGTGGATGTGGAAACCAGCCTTAGTTGCAGAAGTTGTAGAATAGGTTCGTTATGTCGAAGAACACTTAGAGGGTGAAGGCAAGGCCATCTTTCCATGCCAAATAGGGTTTATAGGGAAGGCCACTCGTACCTTCCAAAGGGGAGGAAGTTTGAGGCCACCCACATATGGAAACAGAGTTATACCTAGAACATTGATAGTAGGGATTTCAATATTCTCTAGTGCATCTTCAGCCACAACTTCAAGAGCATGTACAAATCTAAGTCATAAGCAAGGTGGAGCAAGCAGGGGCAGGGGTTCTAGGGGAAGAAACTCTTTCCAAAGAGCTCCACAACATGTGGTTCAAGGTTCACCACACATCACTTGTTGGGGATGAAGAGGACCTCATTACCAGTCGGATTTCCCTGAGTTACAAACTGGTAACAACAGAAGAGAGAGAAAAGAACCAATGGGGAGAGCAGTTAGCCACCATCGAACCAATGGGGAGAGAAGTTAGCCACCATCGAATCTATGCAGTAGTTGAACACCAGTCTGCTGTGGTAGAAACCTCAGGTATGATAAACAAAGTAAAAGTTAAAATTTTGTTTGATTTTGGTGCTACAGATAGTTTCATTTCACCAGTTGCATTAGAAAAATGTGGGTTGGTGGCCTATGAGCATGATGACTTTAAACAAGTTGAGATGGCTTCTGGAATAAAACAAGAAGTAGGGCCTAGTGTTGACCAATGTCAGGTAAACCTCGGGATGTGTATGACTAAGCTGAAGGCATGCGTCACAGCATTGGGGACATATGATGTAATTATTGGAATGGACTGGCTAGAAGCTCATAGATCTTTGGTAGACTATTTCAAGAATAAGGTGATTTGTTAGATGATGAAGGTAGGCCAATTGAGATTTTTGGAATCAAGAGGGGAATGTCCATACAATTCATATCCATGATGAAGGTAAAACGTGGTCTCAGAAAAGGTTGCAAACTATATTTGGTCGAGGTTGTAAGTGACCAAAAAGGACCTTCCTTAGATCAACATCCAGTTTTGTCAGAATTCAAGGATGTTTCTCCAAAGGAATTGCCTAGATTACCTCTTGTAAGAGAGATTGATTTCACCATCAACCTAAAACTAGGTGCAGAACCAATATCTAAGACACCCTATAGGATGACAACTCTAGAACTTTGTGAGTTGTAGATGCAGTTAAAGGAGCTCTTAGACTTGGGATTTATCAGACCTAGTTTTTCACCTTTGGGTGCACCAGTGATTTTTGTCAAGAGGAAGGATGGTTCCTTGTAGCTATGCATAGATTATAGAGACTTAATTAGAGCCACAATAAAGAATAGGTACCCTATACCTCCAATAGATGACTTATTTGATCAAATGAAGGGAGAAACAATCTTCTCAAAGATCGATCTACGATTTGGGTACCACCAATTGAGGATTAAGGAGGAGGACATCTCAAAAACTGCATTTCAAACTCAGTTTGGGCAATATGAGTTCGTAGTTGTTCCATTGGTTTAACCAATCCACCAGCAGTATTCATGAGCCTCATGAATGCTGTGTTCAGGAAGTACTTGGACCAATTTGTGCAAGTCTTCCTCGATGACATTCTTGTGTATTCCAAGAATGAAGAGGAGCATGAAAGGCACCTAAGGGTGGTGTTGACTTGCTAAGGGAAAATCAAATGTATGGGAAATTGTCAAAATGTTCCTTCTTTCAGAAGGAAGTTCATTACCTTGGGCACATGATTTCAGGAGAAGGGATTTCAGCTAACCTAGAAAAGGTGAAGGCCATAATGGATTGGCCAGTCCCAAAAAATGCCCATGAGGTATGTAGATTTATGGGGCTAGCAGGGTATTATCACCGGTTTGTGGAATGGTTTTCAAGGATTACAAAACCCATCACCACACTACAATGAAAGAGGGTTAGGTATGAATGGAAAAATGAATGTGACACTACATTCACAGAACTAAAGAGGTTACTAACTAGTGCACCGATCCTTCAAGTACAAGACATCAGAAAATACTTCACTATCTGCATTGATGCTTCAACGCAAGTATTCGGTGTGGTATTGATGCAAAAAAGTGGAGTAATAGCTTACGCATCTAGAAAATTGAAGAAACATGAAGAGTTATATGCTACCCACGACTTAGAATTGGTCGTAGTGATGTTAGCCTTGAAGTTGTGGAGACACTACCTCATTGGGAGAAGATTTGAGTTAAGAATGGATCATGAAAGCCTAAAGCATCTCTTTAATCAAGAAGATTTGAACGCCAGATAAAGGCGATGGAGCGAATTCATGAATTAGTATGATTTTGAAATCTCATACATCAAGAGAAAGGAGAACATAGTGGCGTATGCACTAAGCAGGAGGCCACGAAACTTCTCCCTAGTAGACTTAAAGGTAAATTTAAGGGAGGGGATATTGGAGAAAATCTTTGAAGATAGTTCGTATCTAAAAGTCATCTCAGCCATCTAGAATGGGAAATAGATAGAACCAAAGTTTGAGGGATATGTCCTTGAACCATATGGGCTATTGAGATTCCAAGGGAGAATGTACATACCTAAGGAAAGGGGTATAAGAGAAATCATCCTCGAAGAGTCTCATAGAGCACTCTATTGTGCACATCCTAGGGTAAAGAAGGTGTACACAGACACAAAGAAGCTCTTCTTTTGGGTAAGCATGAAGCATGACATAGTATAGTTTGTCACCAAATGTCTTGAATGTCAGCTAGTGAAGGCTGATGTTATGCTTCTTAACCTGCAAAGCAATACCGAACAGAGAAGATGCGAGAAAAATACCCAGAACACAGAATATGCGAAGAAAATATACCCAGAACAGAGAATAGCAATGATTTTATTACTCAGAGAGAAATGTTCACAGGCCTCTTCGAGGGGGCAGCCTTCAATAGAACAGAGCTCGATTACAAAACAAGACATGATGCTCCTCGCAGGGAGTCTCTATCCTTTATATATGACTCATACATGCAATACCACGGGTCAATACTGTGGGTTTTATTAATACCATCTATCTAATACTACCGCCCATTTACCCATTTGTAACTAACTGTGGTCCCTTCATTAATTGCGGGTTAACCACTTACAAATATTAATATGGGCTTTATTGACTCTTGACTATGACGTGATCCCATGACATGAATAAGGGGGTTAGGGTGGGACCCTAACAATATACTGCAATAAAGAGGACCTCATACTACAAACCTGGACTAAGCCTCCCTGGTACTAGTGATGCATATATTGATCCTAGGATAAATTGTAATGGGTATTTTCTAAAGACAAAATTGACTGCAAAACCAGGATTAAAATTCCTCAAATCTCCTGACTACTCCCTCACTTCAAAAGGGCATTTTCAAAATGGTGGAAAATGATTAAATTCATTCTACACCTTCACAAGCCTGTGCCTGACCATCAACACTGAAATTTAGAAAATTGACAAAAAAATATTTACCAACATTAATCTACTCCAAAACCATTGCACTAATAATCTCCATCAGTGTGAAAATCCATACAATATGAGGTGTAATAGACATAATATCTAGCCTAGAGCCTTGTCTGTGAGAAACAAGCTACTCATGATAACAAACTTCAACAAAGTTGTAGAACACCTCCATTGGTTGAACTTAACAATGACTTCCACCCAACTTCAAGCTACAACATGACAAGAAGAAACAAGAACATGGTGATTTAGAAATGAGGGCATTCCCATTAAATAAAAACATGGGTAATCATCATCTATATTTAGGTTTCTTCACGTTTAGTATTGTATAATACCTCTTCCATAACTTTTCTAAGGAAATGATAGCCAGCCAGATTCACCAAATTCACCATATTATAGCTTTAAGACTATTTGGTTTACCAAATTTCCAGTAATACAACTTCATCATTATGTTTCTTTGAAGCATCAACTAATGTATTTCCCTTTGACTTGGCATTTCCAGCACCAGTAGTCAGGCTATTTCCTTTCCTTCTCTAAACAACATGAACACCAATATTCTTTGCTACCTTTGGAAGGCTAGTATCTGAATCTAAGGAACCTTTGGATGACTTGTCCTTTGGTTGAATTATCATAGTAACACCTTTCCTTGTTGCAGGTAAATGACGTTTCTTAGCATCTGAGTTGTCAGAAGAAAATGCAACTGAGTTTGATGTTGCACCATTAGGTTTTGAGCTACCAAAGTCTTTCCTATTCTTAGAGGAAACAACATGATCACTGCTCTTCCTAGTAACAGATGATCTTCTGCTGGTGTTGAATTTTTCATCAATTTCTTTCTTCAACACTAACAAAGAGGGTACAAATCTACCAAAACATTTTCAGCTGGTTTTGTATGGGTTGATGTGTTTATCTTGTGGGACCTCAATATATTGGTTACTTCATTGGTTGATGTAGACATTGACCTTCTACCACAAAAAGAACCACAAGGGCTCATGTTTCTATACATCCGCCCTTTTTGACAAGTTGGAGATAATATTTTCCTTGCTTGTCTAGGCTTAGCTTGATTTTGCTTCATTCATCGAGAAGTTCATGAAGATGAAGTTGGAGTTGAACTTCCTCTTGCTACAATTATTTTTTGTCTTTGTATCTTTAATTCTTCAATTCTTCAAGCCGTTTTCTTTCCTCCTCTTCTTGTAATCATACATTGCCAAACAAAAACTTAAGCTTGTTACTAGTTTAAAATATATCAATTACCCAAACAATCAACAAATTTTTCAATATGACTACTCAAATTTGTGATCATTTCTGTTGTTCCTAATTGATAAGGCCAAAAAGGGAAAGTGGGATAAGGATACTGATAAAGATACCATCTCCTTCTTGGTTTTTTGTAATCTAGCTTTAAATGCCCATAATTTTTCTACACGTATTTGTGTTTCAGCTAAGGGACTTATCTTGGCTAGTTTTGCATTCGTGGCAGCCATTCTGCTTTCCTTTTCTCCAAAGATTCCTACATGGCTTTCAGTCGTGCTTCCTTTTCTGATTTCTTTGCTATTGGTTGTTCCTTTGCCTTAGCATCTAACTTCACTTTAGACAACTTGCTTTGATCCTCAAGATCATTAAGATAAAGATGTAATTGTTATTAAGTAGTAGGTTTTCCTAGTGTCGAAATGATTCTCAAGATCGTTAAGGTAAAGATGTAATTGTTATTAAGTAGCAGGTTTGTCTGGTGTCAAAATGATTCCAAGATGTGATTGTTATTAGAGTGTCCTTTTGTAAAAATGGCATGTAGAAGAAAGGACTGTCAAAGGAGGAGTTCCAGAGTAGGTCTAAAGTAAAGCTTTGTGGTAAGGACCAAAGTTTCTTAGAAATCCACACACAGGGAGTTATGAAACAGTAACACCATATTAAATAATTTAGAATACAACACACACAGATTCGGTGAGGGTTAGCTTTGGATAACCGATAAGAGCCATCAGTTAGAGTAGTCCATGACTATGCATTTAAGAAAAGTGTAGAATATTATACTTGTGGGCTAAACCGGGTTCAAGCAGGCCACACCTTATCTTACCCAGGAAAGAGTATGTATATAGTACCGACCCTTAGCAAGAACATCACAAATCTCATTCTTGTATATAGCAAGTTTAAGATAACCAAATCCATGGTGGTTGTAAAGATAACTAATATAGAATAACAACATGGCAAGAAAATCATCATTCATTACACAGTGAATTTAAAATAAATCCTTACAGTCACGGTATGGGTATAAGCATAAGGAGTACTAAGTTCCATTACATACAGAAATGAAAGACAATCTGAAAATATCATTGCATTGTCTAAACTAAAGAAGCTAGGAAATTGTAGTAATCATTCTCCTTGAATGGACTATTAAGAAGAAATTAGAGCCATATTAAGTTCAAGGATATAACTATAAATATCATAGAGCAGGTAGGGTTTAATCGTCTAATAACAACAATAACAATACATCAATTTTACATAGAACAATAAGCAGTTAAAACTGTCTAAACGTAGTTGAAGCGGCCATAGCTAAATCTGAAACCTTCCTCAAGAAACTCTTGGGTAGAAATTAAACAGGGTCCATTCATTAATAACATAAAAATAAATAAGCTACAAATTTGAAGGAAAATTTGTCAACCTGGAAAAAGAAAGGGAGCACTTGGTTATTTACGGGAAGACAATTTCAAACCACCTTCAAACTTGGATTGAGAACTATTCACTCACCTACAAACAAGAAAACAATAGGGGTCTCATAAGAGTTGATAACTCATAGCAAAAAGGGGAGAAGGATGACTTTCATAAGAGGCATGAAGCCAGGAGAGCAACAGCAAGAGGAAGATGATGATGAAGAGCCCTCACAGAGCCAATTACCCGCCAAACGATGACATGGAGGGGCATTTCCGAGATAGTAGGTGAGTAAGGTTTCACTCTTGTAAGCCAAGGGAGAGGTCAAGGATTGGTATCACCACTCCATACGTCAGGCGATGGCTCCTCCTCTACTTTAGAAGGTGTCGTGACTCTTCCTCAGCTTCAGAAGGTGCCACATTATTTGAACTTTTCCCTGCTTCTGGGGCTGAAAGCAGATGAGCAAGCAGAAAAGCCCCATCTGCAGAAGAGAATGAGTCAAGACCCCTGCAAGAAAGCCTTTCACGGGCTGGCCAACCCGGAGGCAGGGAGACTAGTTCATTACCGCTAGCCCATATCCATCGGCTGTTTGATCTTAGCCACCCACGGAAGAAAGAAAGCTCCAGAGTGAAGAAACCATCGGGAAGGAGTTCAAACCGGTTACCCAGCCGCGGTAGTCCTTCATGGATTGCTGTTCTAATGGATGGATATAGTTGGATGGATAGAGAGCTCACATTGCGCCCCAACAGTTGTTCTTTTCCCAAGGCTATTTTTGTCAAACGGTTGGAGCACCCGTAATGCCCAGCTCAAAAGAACCTGTAGAAGTGTTGCTTTTAGTGCCTAGATTTAGAGGAATGTTGGGTTATGGACTCCGTAAGAAAATATCCATAACTGAATAATACTAATTTTTAATCTGATGGTAGAGGCAATTTCTATTGTCTAACACCTAAGTCAAAGGCATACAAAGGGACAAGTGGCATTGGAGGGAGTTCTTTTCATAGGGAAATGCCTTACGGTGTAAAAATCATAATACTAACTAAATTATGACTTTATTATTATTATTATTAATGATGATAAAATGAACTAATATATATGTCAAATACATATACATTTAAAAAACATGTAACAAGATTTTTAACAATGGTTATTTACTTCAATTTTATCATGGAGATTCTTAATTTGTAAATAGGTTTTGTTACAATACCATGGACCAATACCATAACTTATCAATATCACATCTCAAAAAATCATAACTCAATTCATATGTCACTTATTCATATGACCTTTTTTTAGTTAATCAATTTAATTAAAAAAAAAATTGATAACTACTTTAGATTTGTGTATATTATTATGAATATTCTAAAATATTTTATAGAATTTAAAACTTTACCATTTATTAATCATTATTTAATAATTAAATTAAAATTCTATGCAAAAAAACACATGACAATTAAATTAAGATTCTCAATATCTTATATTGAAATTTAATATGTTGAAATTCTAAAATTATGATCATTCAAATAGGAATATATTGTTTAGTTTGAATTATATTTTTTATTTTGGAAATAAATTCAGCACTATAAAAAAAATAGGGGCATCCAAAATCTTGAAATTTGACAACTATAATTTTGGATTTACAAAAATTCTTACAGAAATTTTATCAAAACACCAATTAGAATACTGATTTACAGCGCAATAAAAACTGCTTAATCTTATTGATTCACAGCACAATGAAAACGCATCAACGCCCATAATTTTAATGCCTGAGTGCCTAAGTTAGCGACTTCTAAGCTCCATTATTGAACTACTTCAAACTTCTACAACGCGACAAAAATAACAGCGTCTGGATAAGATCTCGGTCGCTCATTCTACTTGATTCCATGTCTCCAAAGCTGCACCACCGAGACAAGGGCAAATTAGAGTAAAAAGAAAGCGATTGAGTTCAATGTAAATGTGATATCGATGAGCGACTGACGAATAGATTTACCTCGGGTGGAGAGCATCCAGTTTCTATCTTCACTGGCAGCCCAGAAGAAATAGCCCAGCAGACGCCTCTCTTTGGCGAACGAAACCTTTATTGCGTTGTCGTAGCCAACCCCCACATCATGTCTGAGGAGTATGCATAGGCCGACACAGTTTCATTGTCAAAGACCACTGTTACATTTTTCTGAGTTATGAAGTTTCTGATCTCCGAGAAGAACATCACTCCCGTTTCGTTGCTCAGGGTTAGCTTGGGACCGGCAGCCACAGCAGGGGCTCCAATCCCCGTCTCATTTAGGCTTTTCAGTATCCAGGTACGCCCGTAGAGAGGCATTCCCATGACTACTTTGTTGGTAGGAACATCAGAGTGGAGCCACGATCCAATTCCGAAGCTTGTGCTGACGTTGGAGGAGGGATCATAGAGGGCCGCATGAGCTCCGGTGGCGGAGATATCCCAGGAGCCGTGATAGTCGTAGCACATGACGTTCACCCAATCCAAATTTCGGGCAATGGAGGTCACCGGGTACTGGTAGGCCCTCTTCTCACCCCATACGAAGAAATACCGCGCAAAATACACGGCTGCGCTGAGGAGGAGCCGAGGGCGACCCGAAGCCGTGGCTTCCAAATCAATGGCATGCCTCCAGTCATCAAAGAGAGTGCCTAAGTATCTCATCTCCGCCGCGTCATGGGGAAACTCCCAGTCGAGATCGAGGCCGTGAAAACCGTATTTTCTGGCGAGGGCGTGGTTGAATTTATAAACACCTTGCGGTGGGAAGCGTTGCTGGCCATTATAGCGAAGGCAGTGGTGTCGCCCCTGATAGAAATGAGTGTTTTGAGAGAGGGCTTTCTCTTGAGGAGAGTTGAGGTGAATTGTAGTGGGTTCTTAGTGGGTTCTCAGTGGGAGGCACATCCACCTGGAATGTGTGGTTGTTCAAATATACGGAAGCGTAGAAGAGATGCGTGAAGAGGTCTGTGTTGATGGAAGATGGAGGCGAGTAAGTGAATGCGATGTATGGCCAATAGGCGGCCTTTATTCCACCATTATTATTTGAAGAGGACGAGGAGGAATAGATGAGCGAAGATGTGATGAAAAGTAGAATGATGAGGTGATTTTTTCGGAGTGGAGCCATGGTTCACGAAAAAGGAAATCACAGACGGGAGTTACTAGAGCTGCGATTCTATAGAGAAGGACAATCATCAATGGACAGACCAACACAATATATTTGTGCATATAATGGTTAAAGTGTTATCAGAGGAAATATATATGGTGTTAGGCCGGCTGAAGATTGCAAATTGACGAAATGAGATTCGGGTGACGTGGATATGATTTGCAACGGTGGGCTACCAGGTTGGCTTCTCGAAGGTTGACTAGTAGAGTCAGGCAGGCAACTGAGTGCTCGCCAGTTGGAGACTCCAATTTCGAATTCAATACGGTGTATCATTTTACCATGTTAAAATTATACACCAAAACTATTTAAGTCAGCGACATAACCTTATTGTCTATACACGTGTTGATGAAAACATTTAGTCTTAAAACGTGACATCAAACATCACTAAATATGGGTTGTTTTTTTAATGTGTAACCCATTTTTTTTTAATTTTTAAAGAGTAGTTTTTTCTTTAATTGCTTTTCTGTTTAATTAAAGAAGGGGAAATGTACAATTTCTCAAGGTTGGTGAAAGTTTGAGTTTCTAGAAGTGATGAAAGGATATTTCAAGGGAGTCGTCTAATCAAGCGAAGGAATTGCCTAGATAGTTAAAAGTGGTCGGAATCCGGGCAAAAAATTTCAAAAAAATTTGTAGAGGCAGTGTTTGAATCGTGTTTTTATGGTGGAAATGGAGCCAGCACCATCAAAAACGTCTAGGACTCCTAAAATTTTGAAGTTTAACAACTATAACCTGGATTTACAAAAATCCTTGTCGGATTTTCTCCAAATATGACAGGAATTTTCATAACTTTCCAGGCAACTCCTCCGCCTCGTTAGACTACGCGTATTTTAAGGTTTACAAGACTAAAAATAGTCTATGAGAACATTAGTTTCTTGTTTTTCGCTTTTTGCAATTCCATCTTTTTTCGATTCAAATTGATGTTGAGTTGACCCAACCTTCGAACAATCCCCTCGCTAAAAAGACAATGCTAAGAAATTGATGTGAACAGGTTCTCATAACTTTCTCTAGTGTCTTTGAATGCATCACATTCCAAAATGAAGTGTTTTGCTAATTCCACTGCCCCAGACGTGCAAAATGTACACACTCGTTCTTCCCAAGCTTCTTTAGGTCTTTTCCATCGTCTTGTTTCACACTGAAGTTGATGTGAGTTGGTCCTCAATTGAGCAATAAGAACCTTTGCCCTCCATGGACTGCTAGCTCCAATGAACTCTTTTTGTTGTAGATCACATGTAGGGTTGAATTCCTCAATGTAATACTTCTTTTTTCTACCCAACTCTTTTCCCCATACCCTTTTAACGAAACTTCTCCCTAACAAAATTTTTTAGCTCCTTTCTATTTGTGGGACATGCATTGAGGTAGATATTCCATTTTGGCATCCATGTGTAGTTTTGTTTCATCCATGTTTTCTTTCTTTCACTCGTGCCTTCATTGAAGATAACATTAGGCCATCTACCTACTCTCATTTGCTTAATTCTTTTTAGATATCTTATGAGTCGCACCATAACAATTGCTTCGATGAGAGTTGCTCATGTTTCACTCAACATTATCTCATAAGGTACTGAACTTTTTATTTTGAACATGCTCATGATCAAGCGTTTTTGGATTTTATCAATTTGTTTCCATTTTGAGACAGGGGTGTTGCTAGCCCACAATTCACACCCATATAGCATCACTGGACAAACTAGGAGTGTAAAAAGCACTTTAATCATTTTCTAATCCCATAACTCTGCCTCTCTACATTCGTTTTGGAGAGCATATAATGCTTTCCACCCTCCTAAAATTCTCTACTTTCTGTAGTCCTCCCAATTAAGTTTGTTTTTGAAATCAATCCTGAGATACTTGTACGCATTTAGTTCTTCAAGAATGTTACCTTAATAGAAGAAAGTATGCTGGCTCTGCTTCCTTTATTAGAGAAAATCATTATCTTGGTCTTGTTAGTATTGACTTGCATCCCCACTACTATACAAAAATGCTCAAGGGCATATAAGTGCACTTGCAATCCATGGGCCAATTTAGAAATCAATACAATGTCATCAACGTATAAAAGAAGATTTATCACAAACTCCCCCAACTGAACACCATCTCCACCTTGCAAATTTAGCTACTCTTCCAATTTATCAATATATAAACCAAAAAGAGTAGAGGATAAAGGGCAACCTTGCTTGACTCCAATGTCACTTCTAAAGCTTTCTCAAATACCTGCTAAGGTTCTAATTTTGATTTTCACCTCTTCATAAAGTCTATGGACAGCGACTCGATAATGCACAGGAATTTCAAGTTCTTCCATTCTATGCCACAACTTATCTTTAGAGACCGTGTCAAATGTTTTTTTGAAGTCAACAAAGCAGCAAAATACTTCTTTGTCCTCCCAAACCTTTTCAACAATGTGTCTCAACGTGATACCATGATCCACTGTAGAATGCCTCGGCCTAAAACTCGCTTGTCCTCTTGCCCTATTTTCTTTTACTTCTACCCACTTATTGATTCAATTTTCTACCATGCTGCCGAAAATATTTGCAAACAAAGGATTGATCATAATGGTTCTATAGTTGGATGGATTATTAATGTCTCCACTTTTAAAAAGGGGTATTTCTAGGCTAGTTGTCCAGTCTCTTGGGAATCCTTGTTGAATGATGTTGCTGAATATTTCCATGATGTGGTGCAAGATCGTTCATTCCCCATTTTAGATACTATGCTTGAAGTTCAACCTATCCTTTGCCTTTCCTATTTTCAGCTTCTTAATTCCATTCTCCACCCCCTATAATGTGAATAGCTTTGAAGTTGTGTTAATCCTAAGGGGGACTCTACCTCAGGTTCTTTCTCATAGAGTTGCCTTGCATATTCAAACCATTGATTAGTTGTAATGTTATTTTGAATTTGCTTCTTCCTTGGTTGCAGTTCCTTCTAGAAAAGCTTTGGATTATTCTTGCTTAATATATTAACTCTTCTTGCCTTGTTTTCATGAACTCATATTTTTTCCTTTTCAGTATCTTCTTATATAACTTTACATCATCTTCTCCTTGCCTGCCTTTTTCAACGTTCTCCTTGCCATTTTGCATTCCTCACCAAACCAAGCATTTAAAGGGAAACAATTTGATTATGATTTCCAATTTTTTTCTTTTTTGCACTTCTCAAGTGCACTTTGAATTATATTTGTTAACTCATGATTGTTGAAGCTTTTGAAACCAATTTTCTCCTTCTGAACTAATCTCTCTAACATTGTCTCAAAGATAGTACAAATTTCTTGTGTTAGAAGAATTTTGCCCCTTGATAGTGATTGTCGAGAGTATTGGGTTTTCCTCCTATGTTTCCTTTCTTCTAACTATGATAACCTTATATAAATTGGGTTATGATATGATTTTAAGTCCCAAATATGCTCTCCAATATTAACTTCATCTATATTTTCTATCAAGCTATGTGAACACAACACATAGTCAACGACACTTACCCCATTGTATGTGTTGCAAGTGAATGTCCCGGAGCTTTTCCATCTATCTATACCATTGCAAATAATTAAGTTGAAAGCCCCACATAGTGTAATTAACTCCTCTCCAAAATGATTTCTAAATTTGTCATATTTTGAACACCTCACCCATTGGGGATTCTCCTCTTTAGTGAGCCAAATAGGATTGTGATCCTCTTTGCAGTAAACAATGCTATCTTGATTATTTTTTGTTCTAGCATTGAAATCTCCCACTAAAAGAACTTCTCCCTACTAAGAGTACATGATAATATCTTGTTTTAAAGCTGCATATGGATCCTTGTTATCAAGCCCCTTATTTTTGTAAGTTTGTGAGACTTGTGGGGAAAAACAACATGCTACAATTCTTATGTGATTCTCATTCTCTGATATTTTGAACCATAAATATTGTTTATTTGCATCTTCTTTAATTAACTAAATGTGATGACCTTCTTTTTCTTTCACTAAAACTAGTATTCCCCCATACCCTTTTCCATTTTCTGCTATCTTGTTCCAAACTTCCAACTTCAAATAACAGTCAAACACATGAGTTTTCAAACCATCATGCTCATTAGTTTCCGTGAGAAAAATTATGTCTCTACCTTCTGCAATAAGCCCTAACCCACGTCCCCTCCTCCAAGGGTAACCTCTACAATTCCAACAAACTAGACTTAGGTAGACCTGGGTAGAATTTGATTGCTACATAGTTTGGCACATAAGAGTCAAATTTGAGCCTTCACCCCTTTTCATCCATTCTGATCTTGTTGTTTTCCTCCCTATTATCGAATTCTCTGTTTTTTCTTTGTTGCCATCTTGCTACCCTGCTTTTCCTGGAGGCCCAAACACTGTAATAACGACTTTACCATTGTACAACCATGCCCTTTTCCCTTCATTTCTTGTTGTTATAATTTTCTCCACTTCATCCCTTCTCTCCTTTTGTTGTTTTTTGTTAAATCTTCATCGAGGAAGAAGTGTGAGCCTTTCAAGAGTTTCTTTTTGCCCAAAATTTGGTGTTTGTCTTGTACGCTTTCCATGGTGAATTTTATGGGTTGAGGCCTCTCTTCACATATCTTCCCCACCCTCCTTGCTTGGCAAATTTTCCCTTTCCAATGGAGTTTCACTTTCAGAAAGCCTCTTATCAAATTGAGAGTACTTTCATTTTTCCCATAATCTCTTATTCCCCTGATAATAAAGTTTGTTTCCATGTCCTTTCTTTATTTGTGTTCTATTTCCTATGCTCTACAAGCACTTGCATCTTCTTCTTCCTCTGTCCTTATGTAACCATTAGCATCTTCAGCTCTAGCTTTGATTTCTTTTGGACTATCTTTCCCAATGTTCTTTTTTCCTTCTCTTTTGAAATGTCTGTTTGTTGAGATACTTGTCTATATACATGAGTTTATTTAGAAATTATCACATCCTTGTTTGTTGTTATTAATTCTTTCATGCTTTCTCACGATGTCTTTATGCTTTTCCATTCTTGTTTTCCTGTCTCTAGTGCCTCTTGTAAAATTGTTACCTGTTCTTTTAAAATTCTATTGCCTTCCATTAAACATCGATTTACAACCATGATCTCTGAAATTTTGTGGTCCCTTTCCTGTTCTTTGGCTTTCAAAATCTCCGGCCTTGTCCTGGCCTTCATCAGTTCTTGGACATATAGATCTGATGACTAAGTAAGAGGTGTAGATGTGGGACTATAAATGGTTGATTCTTCTTAAATTTTGTTACTCTTATTGATTTTCTTTCTTTGGAATGGTTTTCTTCTCATTTGTTCCCATTTAAGGTGAGAAAGCCTACACCTTAAAATGCCTCGATATTTCTTTGCATTTACCCAAATCTACTTTCCTGTTTTGTTTGTTGAAGCAATTTTGATTTGACCCACATGATTTGTTTCCACAAAACCTAATATTTCCTTTTCATTTTTAACATTTTTAACATTTACTTGATGTACTAGCTACTTCTGGGAGATTTTTTTATCCATTGTTGTAGCAAGTTTATGAATACTCCTTGCAAGTTGGGAATAAGATAAAGCCTTTTTATTATTCTTGGATGGAAAGATATTATTTTTGACAAGAGTTAAAACCTTGGCAGTTGGATCACTATCGCTTTGGATCTGCGGAATGAAGCCACCAACCTTCCATGTTTTCCGATTTGCATGTCTGACTTTTCCCAAAGTGAAAGAAGGAAAAGCAGTTGTTGCCCCGCCTATGCTTTGGCCTGTCGACACGAGATCCGAAGTAATGAGGTCCATCAGCATTATTCCTGCCTCCAAATCCTATCTTGTTTCCATGCTACCTATATTTTTGATGTTGAATGTATGCACTACTTTGGCACGTATATATCTCTGTGACTTGGAAACTTGCTCATAAAACGCTTCCTACATTGCCCCGCTCCGTTATTAATCAAAGCTATTCCAACAAAGCCATTCCCCATTCCTTAAATGTTTGGCACACTACGACTATGCTTAGAAATGATACCATGGAAATGACCCGTAATATATCTCGAACACTCAAAAAATATATTCAACAAAATATTTTTCTTTTAAGTTCTAATTAAAAAATATAAAACTTAAAAACTATTTAAAGGGATTATATTTAATGGTAAAAAGTGAGCTTTTATTTGGAAAAACTTTAATTTCCATAAGGATGGGCACACAAAGATGACAACTTCAAAAGTGGTAATGGGATTATCAAGAATATACACTTACATGAATGTGTGAGCATTCCTCGGTGTCCAAGCTTGGTAAGCCCTAAGCTACCAACTAGCACCCCAACAAATTAGCTAGCTTGGTATGGAAAGGAATGCACACACCCTCCAAAAACATGCAAGCCCTTCCAACAAGAAATTTAATTTATACACCCTTGACCCCATATTTTACCGAATTGAGATTGTGTGGTGCATTTTTGGGAGTCATTGAGCAAAATTCTTGCTTCCCAAACAACCGTGAGTGCCAAATCAACACCATAACTCATCTTTGAAGTCTGGGTAATCATTTTAATGATATATTTTATTTTTGACTTGTTGGTTTCTTTTTGTTTTATTTTTTTAATTTGGTTTAAAATTGTAAAAAATAAAAATCAAGTATGTGTGTCTCTCTTCTCCCCCACTCTCTCACTTTCTCTCCCTCTCTTTGTCTATCTTTCTCTTCTTCTGCCTCAACTCTCTCCATCCCTCCATCTATATCTCCCCCCCCCTCTTCTCTCTCTCTTCTTCCTTTTTTATCTCTCTCTTCTTCCACACTCTACCCCTCTTATCTCTCCTCTCTTAATCTCCCTCCCCTCTTCTCTCTCCTCCCTCCTCTCCTCTCTCAACTTCCTCCCTATCTCCTTCCTTCCCCCTCTCTTTCTCTCTCTCCCGCTGACTCCCTCACTATCTCTTTCCCTCTCTTCTTCGCCCCTCCACTCTCTCAATATGTCCATGTCTTCTCATTCAATCTCTATCTTCACCTCTCTCTCTCTCTCTCGCTCTCTCTCTCTCTCTCCTTCTCTTACATTCTCTTTTCTCACCTCTCTCTCACTTCTTCCCTCTCTATCTCTTTATTGTTTCACTCTCTCTCCTATCTAATTATCTCTCCCTTCCTTCTCTCTCTCCTCCCTCCTTATCTCCTTCTCTATTTTTCTTTTCCCCCAGTCTCTATATCTCTATTTCCATTTACATAATTCTCTCTCTCTCTCTCTCTAGCTCTCTCTCTCTTGTGAAAATTCCTTGATTGCAACCAAGGAAATTTCACATGGTATCAGATTAATTTTGAAGAACAGACCAGAGGCTTGTAAGGGAGAGGAGAAATTGTGCAACTTCAAAGGGATATCTAGGCACATTTTCTCGAGATTTGCGTAGGCCAGCGAGGGGTGCGGATTGCAAAGGCAGTTGGATTCAATTTCCAGTTGCAGGTGGAGGAAAAGTTAAAAAGCCTCAGGAGCATAATTTACAGGCAATGGATTTGTTGGGAATAAATACTGGTGAGTGGATAAGTTAGATCATTGATCAGATATAGGAACATAAGTTTTGCAGTGAAGGTGTTAGTTGCATTTTGTGCAGTGACAGGAAGAGAAAACCATAAAAATTATACCTAGGATGTTTTCAGTAGATTCTCATATTTCTCTGGTATGGTCGCAGAGAGATTCAATGTTCAGGAGGCTACGGACTTGTCTTGGAAATTCAAGGATGAATTCGCTTAGATAGATTTCCTCTCTAGCTCAACTTCATAGGGTGTGTGGTATATAGAGAATGGGGTGTAAACTCATATGACAAGAGTTAGATAATACTTCTCCAACTATAGGGAGGAGAAAATGGACTTCCAGATTTACATGGGAAACAAAAGTAAATGTACTCCAGTTGAAGTAGATACCATTGCGATTTAGAGGGAGTCAGGAGCAAGCACCAGTGTTACAGATGTGTTTCATGTGCTTGTCTTGGGTTAGAACCTTATTCATTATCCCAGCTACAGGATAAGGGATATGTTGTCCACTTTGTATGGAAGAAGTTGTTCATTAAAAACTGAAACTGGAAAAAGGTGAAGCAGATTGGAGTTCATAGCAACATATTTTACAAGTTGTTGCTTGACTCTCTAAAGGCACTAGTTAGCAGTTGCAGTAGCAATAATAGCAGTAATAGTGGGAGAAACCTAAATGAGTTATGACATAGGATAATGGTACATTTACACCATGGATCACTTAGGATGATTAGGGAGACAATTACAGGTATTCTAGAATTAATCATGGAACACGATGACCTGTATGGGTGGGTGGATACTTTGGAAGTATGCTAAGGGAAAATTTCCAAGAAGTAAAAGTAGATTAGACGGCGCGTTATATCTTATACACTTAGATATTTGTGGCCCTATGTCCACTAGATATCTTAGAGGGTATGATTACTTCATTGCCTCCATTTATGACCATTCCAGAAAAACCTGGATCTATTTCTTTAAGACCAAAGATGAAATCTCCAGTTACTTTAGGGAGTTTAAAGCTCTAGTAGAGAATGTAACTGGAAAGAAGATCAAGGTGCTTCACTTAAATAACATAGGAGATTACACTAATAGTAACATCACATAATTTTGTGTGAAGGTTGGCATCAGGAGAGAGTGGACAACTCCATACAATCCATAGCAGAATGGGGTAGCGGAATAGAAGAAGGGATCAATAGTCGGGGTTTCAAATTCTATGTTCTATTATCAAGACCTACCCAATTTTTTTTGGGAAGAGGCATGTAACAAAATGGTGTATATACATAATATAGTTCCTCACAGGGCACTGGGGAAAATAACACCAGAAGAAGTCTTCTTAGGGAGGAAGTCAGAAATAAGTCACTTCAGAATTTTTGGCAACGTAGTTTACTTCCATGTCCCAAATGAAAAAGAATGAAGTTGGATCAAACTACAGAGAAGGGGTTCTTTGTTGGGTATAGAAAAACCTTGAAGGCATACAAGATATACATGCCTAGTAGTATGAATATTATTGTGAGATGATATGTAAATTTCACTGAGGAAAAAGCCATCAAGAGATCTCGTGGGTTATTGACAGATGATCAGAATGAGCCAGTAAAAGCTCAATTGGTCCAGCAACAAGGGAAGCTATAGGGACAACCACATGAACAGTCACAAGGATTTAGTTCGTTCATCGGTACTAGCATGACCTCATGTGTAGGAGATCCTATGAGTTTGCAACAAATAGAGTAGCAGAGGTAGGAAGAGGATTTAGTTGATCCTCCCACCACTAGTGGACGTACCAGTAGAGAAGTTCATCAAATGTTGAGGGATGCAAAGGAGTTCATAAGAGCTTATAGGATGAGAAAGAGAGAACGCAAACATCTAAATAGGTACCAAGCATTGGTGGCATAGGTTGTTGAACCTTCCAACTATCAAGAGGCTGCACAACATTAGGAGTGGGTAGATGCCATGGTGGAAGAATACAACTCCATCGTGACTAACTATGTTTGAGAGGTAGTGTCAAGACCTGTGGATAGGTCACTTGTGGGCTCTTGGTGGATCTATAAGATCAAGTATGTTGTGAATGGAAGTGTGGAGAAGTACAAGGATAGGTTCATAGAAAAGGGGTATGCATATAATGAAGGGATAAATTATGAGGATAACTTCACCCCAGTTTACTATCTAGTCCATTATATCTCTACCAATGGATGATGGGCTAGTAGATTCATCGAGAAATGGACACCAAGACAACATTCTTGAATGGGGTGATAGAGGAGGAAATATACATCGAACAACCAGAGGGATTCAAGACACATAATAGAGGGATGAATGTGTACAGATTGAAGAGAGAATTATACAGGCTCAATCATGATCCTAGGGTATGGTATGGTCGAATTGACATTACTTGCAGCAGATGGGATTCATCAAGAGTGATGCAGATCCCAACTTTTAATATCTTATGGTAGAGGTTAAGCCACTCATCCTAGTACTGTATGTGGATGAGCTCTTTTTGACAAGGTCATTAGGACTCATAGAAGACTGCAAGAGGAAACTAGCAGCATAGTTTGATATGAAGGATTTGGGAATGATGCATTACTTCTTTGCCTGGAAGTATGGTAAAAGGACAGGGAGATCCTCCTTTGTAAGGGAGATATACTACAAAGATTTTGAAGTGATTTAGGATGCAGGACTATAGGCCTATGTCTATGCCTATGATTACAAACTGGAGTAAGATCAATGCATCATAGGGTGAGGGCATTGACCCAACCTTGTATAGACAACTCATCGAATTCCTCATGTATCTTATCAACACCAGGTTAGATATCCACTTTGCGGTCAAAAATCTTAGTAAGATCATCATGGGACCTAAGAGAGTATATTGGACAAGCGTGAGGCACATTATGATGTACTTGCACAACACAATCAAGTATGGGTTGAGATATACTCAAGGTGATGTCAGATTATGTGGTTATACAAATGCAAATTGGGTAGGTAGTTCAGTGGATCAGAAGAGCACATAAGGGTGGTGCTTCAACGTTGGATTAGGGGTTGTGTCTCGGTGTAGCAGGAAACAATTTTTTTTGGCACTGATCTTTACAAAAGAAAAGTACATGGTAGCTAGCATGGCCACATGTGAAGTTATAAGGATTTGGAAGTTGCTAGTGATTTTTTTCAGTCAAAAGATGGAAGAAACTAGTATCTAATGTGATAATCAGAGTTTCATTGAGATCTCTAAAAATATAGTGTTCCATGATAGGTCGAAACATAAAGACATATGATACCACTTCAGTAGAGATTGTGTGCAGCGTGGAACAATCTAGCTTCAACATGTTCCCACAGAAAAATAGGTTGCATATATACTCACGAAAACTCTAGGGAGAGCTAACTTTGTCTATTTTAAAGAACAAATGGATGTACTGGTGAACAATTTCTAGTTGTAGGGATAATTTATTAGTACTCAGTTGCAGTATTTGCAACAATAGTAGTAGAATTATATTAGATGCAGTGTAGGTAATTTCGGTAGCAGTGCAGGGAGGCACAGTTCAATGTCAACAACAATGTAAATGCATAGTGGTTTAGCTACAAGGTTGGCAGATGAATAAGAGTATGTGCAGTGGCTTGGTGGATAGTGACAAGTTGTTACATATTGCATACATCCACAATGTGGTACATATGGGAGATGTTATGAGAGAACACCTTCCTCACTAAGAGGGACTGTTAGATTTTGTAGAATTGGATAGAAATTCTATTCTCGATTTGTGTCTAAGAATATAAGGAATATGAGATATTCAAAACCTAAAAAAGGTTTCAAGAGATAACCTTGTGAAACACCTTAATTAAATTAATTAGGCATCATTTAAATTTTTCCTAAGTATAACGTAAGAAAACTAGTTCATTAAGGGAAATAATTAAGGAAGATCAAGAATACTCTAGAAACTCACATGGATCGAGTTTGAGATGATCTTAATGTTACAGATATATTTGGGCACATCGCTCCCAACATCTAGATCATTACTTTTAGGTCTCATCAAACCCTAATTCAATTGCTACATGCCCTAGACAAGTCATCACATTGAATGCCTCCTTCCTAAAAGTTTCCTAGCTTGAAGACCTCCTAAAATGACTCCTTGAAAGACTAGCACAACCTTGGTCAGGGGTAACTGCACTGCAATGTAGGTAGACCCATGCAAGGGTGCATTTCAGTGCACTTAGGCCCACTTTGACCTATGTTGGGCGAGATTGAGCAAAATCTTCATAGGGTTTTGGGAATATTACTCTATTCTAGATCATTCTAGAATATTTCCACCTCTTATCCTCTCCTATGAGCTCAAAATTGGATAGGGAATGAATCAAATAACCTCATACCCTCTCATCCCTTCCTCCATGGAAACTAACTCCAAGATTGGAAAACCATTCAATACCCTCATTTATGACAAAACTACCTCCATTTCCCTATAAATTAAGCACTCATCATAGTGATCAAGGGCTGGAATTTTAAGATTGTAAGGAAATACTACTGGTTTGAGGTTTGAGATTGTAAGCAAGTGATGTTATGCTACTAGTTTGGTGTGCTTTTGGTGTGATGAAGGATGGAACTCAAGCTGGATGAGTGACACGGGATCACAGTTCTTTGGTTGTAACTCTTCCTTCTACTCTTAATAAAGTTGTTTACACATTTTAACATATTCTTGTCTCTATGTATGATGATTATATCTATAAATTTTTTTTATTCCATTTGCTTATAGTAGATAGATCTCTTGCTTTGATTGGTTTTTGTCCTCTATTTATGATTGCAAGTATTGATCGAGAGGATTCAGTTCGAGAATGAGTGATGGGAGGAAATCAAAGAATACAAAGGGAAGCAAAAGATAACAAGTAGGTCTCTTGTCTTATCTATATTCTATAGGAAAATGTTAAACTCTTTCTTTCAATTGTTCTAGGTGTAGCTACCCACCTAGTGAAAATGTGTTTATTCGTAGATGCAAATTCCACATAACAAATTGGCAACTCCGCTAGGGAAGAATTATTGTTCTTGGTAGTTTATCCTCATCATAAGTACACCCTAGTAGACTTTACTTTTATCCATTGAACTTATTTCAATCTTTTTGAAGTGTTTTTGGTAAAAAATTGTGCTTGAATGTCTCTTGAATTGACTCTCTGGCACCAGCGCAGGCTTGGTTAGGGGAGAGTACTCTGCAAAGCACCCTTGGCTTAGAGACAGTTCTCTAAAACAAAATATCTCCCTCTTTGACCTACAATGTTCCTCCTTAGGTCAAAAATCCCACCTTTGACTTGGATTTTTTCCAAATTTGCTTCTTAAGTTGTTGGTTGAAAGATCAATGTTTCTTATGGTTCTGAAATCAATTTGTATTTCCTCTCCTAGCCCTACTTTGACCTTGATTGTTTAATGTTTCTTAAATGATTTTTTTATCATTATCAATTCATTGTCAAAGTTAGTTTATAGTCAATTAATCTTTTATGAAAAGGAAGTGTCGTAAAGTCTTCATTTCTTTCAAAAAGGAACTATCATAAAGTCTTTGTTTCTTGCAGAAAGATAGATTAATTGTATGTGCATTTAGTTTCCTTTTGTTCATCTAAACATTAAGGGAATTGAAAAGAAAACTTGCATTGCTCATATTGTAGTTTGTGAATGCTTGGTAGGAATAGCTAGGGAAATTGCATTAAGTGTGGTATTTTCTCTTTGTCAAAGATCTGATTGCTCTATCCCTTACTAGCTACGGTTTTCATTGTTAATTGAATGAAACAATGTTTATCATGTTAGTTGCATTCTAGGAATTGAAACATACATCACGTGGTGAACCTTGAAAGGAAAATTTTTAAGAAGATCAACTTAAAAGTTATCTCAATTAACCTAATGGAGCATTGTCACATAATGCATAACATTTAGAGGTCTAGGCTAGAGACGTGTTCCGACATTGTAAAACATAGCAGCTGTCGCTAACTTGTCTTTGATACATTCCAAGTGCGATACCTCATTCCATGTACATGAGTATATCATAGCTCGTCCACGTACCTTTGGGTATATAGGGCAGTGTTATAGTACGTAAAGTATAAAGAAATGCTCTCATTGTGTGGTTTCGCATTAGACAACACTAACACAGATTGGGCCTCCACGTACTTTCGGGTATATATGGGAGAACTACATTAGGTTATTATCCATACATAGGTAACTGAGTCGGTTGCCTTGTACATTGTGATACACCGAACACAACATTCAGGGAGATTGCATGTCCGTACTTCTCGGTTTGCTGGGAGTTATTCTGCAGTTCACAGTTGCTTGTTAATCCTTTTTCCTAGATTATCCCTCTTTTGTTTTTTTATGTTATTTTTATTAAAATAAAATTAATTGACCGCAAATAACATCTTCCATTGTCACTCCTTAGTTGATCTTAGGTTGAAACACATGACAACAACTTCGTATTCCACCGATCAAGGAATTCCTTTTGATGGGAATCCTAGTCCTTTTCCTCCTTTTAGAAATATTGGTGCTCCTTATATGGCTACATTGTCCCTTCCAGGACTTACCATTGGCTTTCTAGTATAGTTATTCTCAACCTCCTTGGCCCCACAAATGAATATTCCTACAACTGAACAAAATCAACCTCCAGTTGATTCTAAAGTTGACCCTTTGCCTTCTTTGTTTGTTGTTTCTTCCTCCCTTTCTTCCTCTTCACCTGGTGAAAGTATTAACACTAGTAATCAGGTGAATAAGAAGAAGAATAAAGGGAAGAAGAAGAAGAAGAAGAAAATTCAGCAAGGTGGCAACCAAGCAATCATTGCTTCGAATGCAACTTTTGAAGAGAAACCATCCAATAAGCCTCACAAACTTCGATATCCTTGCAAACTTTGTACGGGAGACCATCTTCTTCGAAATTTTTCTGGTATTCCTCATATCTTAGAATAATGGTCTTCTCATTCACATCATCCTGTTTCATCAACTTTTGGAGATCATGTTGGTGACACACCATCAAGTAGTGTTAATAAAGTTCATGGAAAGAAGGGTAATTTAAGTTTCCCGGTAGTTTATGTGAAGGGAATCACCCCATTCACCTTTGTCCCTATCTGGATGAAGCCAAAAAAGTGTTGGATAACCGTCCTATTTCTCCGCAATGACTTCCATTTGGTTACATGAAACTCTCCCTTAATCCTTCACTAGTTGCTAAAGTGACTAACCTAAATCAACTGTCATTCAAACCCACTCTCTTTGAATGTGAATCACATGAGCCTATACCTGACCCATCATAAGTCGAGGAAACAGTTGACACGATTTCACCTTCAGTTAATCGTACCTTTCCCATAAAGAGTGAGTATGATACCACTCAGGTTCTTTTTGTTTATTCAGATTACAATGAGCTTGGAGGTAATCCTCCAGTTCCATCAAGATAGGAGAAAAATCCTCTCATTCTCGTAAATCAAGGGGATAATACTCCCGTTTCTATGGTACCACGTACAATTAGTCTGGTCACTTCCTTTAATTGGAATCGACTAGCAAGATGTCGTTTTCCTTCTTATGTGCCTTTCCAAATCATAGTACAAGTTTGTAATATGATTGTACTTGGCATCATAATAGATGAAGGTGCATCTGTGAGTATCCTTTCCTCCACTGCTTGGCAAGCACTTGGTTCACCGCCACTTTTGCTTGTTACCTAGAATCTTTTTTATTTTAATAGAGGAACCAGTCAACCATTAGGGATCCTTCCTTAGTTTCCTATTACTTTGGGAGGAAAAATTGTTTATCTCAATGTGTTGGTAGTCCCATGCCCTTTAGATTACAATTTACATCTTGGGCATGACTATGTTTATGACATGGGAGCTATTGTTTCAACACTCTTTCGAGTGATGTGTTTCCCGCATGAAGGCAGAATTGCCACCATTGACTAGCTTTAATTTCCCAGTCCAAATATGGCTTCCAATCAACCATCTTCCCTAAATGGCCCTTTTGTCCTAATGGTATCTTCCCCACCACGGGTTAATTATGTGGCAACCCATTCCATGGCTACATCAACAGATGATTAATTCCATGATGTTGTACATTATGTACTGGGGGCATTGGAACCAGATCTCTCTAATGGATTCCTTGCTATGGGTCCCTTCCAGAGCATTGTTCTCCCATCTGATGAGAACCTCTTGGAAGTCATGACCTCTTATGGGTTGTGATCAAGGAATTATGAGGATAGTTCATTGTCTTGTGTCAACCTCGTTAAAAAATGAAACAAGGAGGATAGGATATTTCATTCTCTTGTGTCAACCTCGTTAAAAAATGAAACAAGGAGAAGAGGATAGTTCATTATCTTGTGTTAACCTCGTTAAAAAATGAAACAAGGAATATGAGGATAGTTCCTTGTCTTGTGTCAACCTCGTTAAAAAATGAAATAGGGAGTATGAGGATAGTTCTTTTACTATGTCAACCTCATTAAAAAATGAAACAGTTCGATGAGCATAGTTCCTTGCCTTGTGTCAAGCTCGTTAAAAAATGAAACAAGGAATCATATCATAGTTCCTTGTCTTATGTCAAGCTCATTAAAAAATGAAACAAGGAATCTGAGCAGAGTTCCTTGTCTTGTGTCAAGATCATTAAAAAATGAAACAAGGTCCCCTGGAGCAAAGTTCCAATTCAATTCTTTGATTAGATCTCATAAAATCCCAGTCGAGTCTTTCATTTGATCTCGTATATGAACCTTCATCCCATCCAGCTCATAGCCACAAGCAGTCTACTTAGGTGAATGTAATGAATCTCGGGGGGCATTCACCTAGAATCGAATCATCATGATGGGGTCATGTAAACGAATCTCAAGCATATTTTTTCATGGTTCAAGATTGTGCAAAAATAAAACTAAATCCAAGCATAGTTTTTCGGTTCAAGCTTGTGTAAAAATGAAACTGAATTCAAGCATAGTTTTTCATTTCAAGCTTGTGTAAACATGAAACTAAATCCAAGCATAGTTTTTAATTTCAAGCTTGTGTAAACATGAAAATAAATCCAAGCATGGTTCCTTATGGTTCAAGCTTGTGTAAAAATGAACCCATCTCCATTTTGACCCTCGTGATTGCCATTCTATCAGCCTTTTCCATCAGATGAGCCTTGGTTTTTCTCCTTTCATCATCATTGTCTGCTTGGCAAATCATATGCTTTCACTTGGTTGTTTTACCCTTTTAGAGGAACAATTGCAATGAGTGGTCTTATTAGCCAGCCTCTTCGCATAAATCGACATTTTTTTAGAAGTTCCAACATTAGCGGAACCAGTTGTTATCCTAGACACCACTTGTTTCTCTAAGTGGATTCCTCTTTAAGCTCTTTTCAAACTCTTGAAATATGAAAATATTTCCTTGCGATTGTCCTTTTCATCTCGTTAACGGATTGGAAACAACATCTACTCAGTATAAGTTTAACCCTTTTCCAGACTAAGATAGATTACTTACAAAAAAGGAATACGTTGATCGAACATGGTCAATTGGTTTTCTCTCGTATTATTTTACGTTTTTTTGAAGTTGAGAGACAAATCTACAAAAAAGAACTTGTGGAGTTTTCTGTTTGTCCCTTTTCAAACTCTCTAAACATGAAAAGGACTAAGTTGTCATTGTTGGTAAACTCATTAAAACATAGAATAGCGACAAACTTGTCCATCATGACAAGATCGAGTTTCACCTTCACTACACTCGTTAAAACATCACATATTGATGGATTTACCTGAAGGGTGGAATTATACATCAATCATATGTTATCCTCCTTAAGCTTGATAAAAAATAAAGAGTTATTGGTCAGTAATGACTGGGGAAAATGAGAAAAGGGGTAAACCACTTTATGGTAGCAGGTCGATCTTGAACATGACACTTTCACTTCATCTCTGTGACTATTTGGGTTGGGTTATCTGCTTGATGGTTATCATACCTATGGTTTATCACACCATCCATCACTTTGGTTTTGGGTCAATGTTGCCAATTCATTCAGTGTCGCTGACAAAACGTTCACTTCATCTCTATGATTATTTGAGTTAGGTTATCTACTTGATGGTTATCATGCCTATGGTCTATCACACCATCCATCACTTTGTTTTTGGGTCAATGCTGCCAATTCATTCAGTGTTGCTGATATTTTCAAGAGAAGTCACTCAATAAAATTCATCCTTTTCAATACTCATAAACCTTCATTTTCATGACTACCATTCCTAAACCTTGTGTCGTCAGTCATATTTTGTCTCCAAAAATCATTACACTCATTTCGTGTTGTTGATGTGGGATACATCAAGGTCCTCCTGCAATGAGTCGCTTCTTTTCGACATCAGCACATTATCCGAAAAGTTGACTTAGAAACACCCTTCCAGAATCTTGAGGCTTGCATACATCAATGGCAAGTTTCTTGCTTTCGGCGTTAGGTTGACATCACTAGCCATTGACCGAAAGACTTTGTATGGTGTTCAACATCAAAATATCTATTCACACCATGGAGAATCTACTACAGTACCTTGAGGATCATTATCATTATCGATGATTTCTCTCGCGTCTGTTAACAATTTACATCATTGGCTGGTAATTAGACGGTGCCTTCCCATGTTCAACTTTAGATCACATATTCACATGGCTAGACTCGTACTTGAGCAAACAATTGGATGAGATAGAAGACCTCGATTCTAGTTTCATCCATCTGGGCTACGATTTAAGGAAAGTAATAAATCATCTGTACGATGGCTTTACATAGATGGTCATCCTATCATGGTTCTATATCTGTAGATGACTATCTAATTTATGCACACGTAATGAAAAGTTTATATGCTGAGCATGGCTATGCCTTCCCTTAGCGATTCATGAAAAATCTAAGATATCATGATATTATGTATTGTAATTGATGTAGGCCACCATTCACTTCTGTTCCTCCTCATCACATTGTAAAGAATATCACTCGACATTGTCATTTTCGACTTCATGCTTTAGGGGGAAGTTGTTACAAATATGTTTGGGCACATCACTCCCAACATTCAAATCAGTACTTTTAGGGCTCATCAAACCCTAATTCGGTGGCTACATGCCCTAGACAAGTCATCACATTGAATTCCTCCTTCCTAAGAGTTTCCTGGCTTGAAGACCTCCTGAATGTTAGAAAATTATATATTACAGAGCAATGGAACACATAAAATATTTCAAAAGTATAAACACAGAAAATGCATAAAACAAGAGAGACACAGATATGCGTGGTTCACCCAGTTTGGGCTACATCCACAGAGAAACATCCAGTCCTTCTTTTATTATATTATGAAGCAAACTGAAGAGATACAACCTACAACAAATTCATTGTAACTCCCTCTTCACTCTCAATCTCCTCTCTTTTCCTCACTTCAAAATACAGATATACATAAACGCAATACAATTCCCTCATATATAGCGAGGGGTTGCCTTCTAAGGCAAAAAACCCTAAATTAAACATAACTTCTATCGTCAGATCTCTGCCTAATGAATGGCCTAGATTGACTACAAAATTACAACATTTTACAAGGCAATTTTACATCTATTCTTAGCTTCGGGGGTGCTGCCCCCGAAACCCCCCCACCAAGGGGGGATCCCAAAAGGTTTCAGCCACCCCCCTAGACCCCCCATGCAGCAAATATTTTACGAGCGGTGTTGTTGCCCCATTTCAAATTGGGGTCTAATGCGGCGATACCTTTGAATACATAAGATAATCAGGCTCCACACCCAACAATATCCCACTTGGAGATTGATTACAACAACTCCACCGCTACTTCATTTGCTAGACAATGACTCCTCTTTGGACCTGGCTATTTCTCATCTTCTTCATCACACTTGAAGACCAATTGAAACTGAGCAGATTCTCAGTTTCTCCCCAGTTACAACTTTTGTTAACATATTGGCAGGATTCTAGCTAGTGTGTATCTTTTCTAGCTTCAAATGTCCATCTTCCAATGCTGACTGTATGAAATGGTACTTGATCTGTATATGCGTAGTCTTGGAATGAAATGTAGAGTTCTTTGCAAGATGTATGGCACTCTGGTTGTCATTGTATAACCTGCCCAACTCCTGTTTCTTACCCAATTCATCCAGAAACCTTTGTAATCAAATCATTTCTTTACTAGCCTCTGTAGCAGCAACATACTTTGCTTCTGTTGTTGAGAGTGCAACAACACTTTGCAATTTTGAAACCCAAATGACAGCTATTCCACCTACAGTAAATATATATCTTGTAGTGCTCCTCTTGTTATCTCTTTCACCTGCCATATCTGCATCAACATATCCCTGTAGAGCAATGTTTAAACCACCAAAGCATAATGCTTGATTTGTGGTACCTCTCAATTACCGGAGAATCCACTTCACTGCCATCGAATGTTCTTTTCCTGGATTGTTCATGTACTTGCTTACAACTCCCACTACATGTGTAATATCAGGCCTTGTGCAAACCATTGCATACATTAAGCTTCCAACTGCTGATGCATATGGAACTTTAGACATATGAGCCATTTCTTCATGAGTCTTGGGACACGCCTCCTTACTTAATTTTAAATGGCTAGCCAAAGGTATACCAACTAGTTTTTCATTTTGCATATTAAACCTTCTCAACACCTTTTCTATGTACTCACTTTGAGACAATGCTAATTTGTGATTCTTCCTGTCTCTAGTTATTCTCATACCAAGGATTTGTTTTGCAGCACCCAAATCCTTCATTGCAAA
>APFE030841585.1:0-35667 GCA_000404065.3 Pinus taeda | reverse complement strand
TGAACAAGACGTAAAATGACTCATTAGACACTGACATGATAATGACAACCCTATGAATGATGATAGACTCAGCTAAATGATGACATAGACCGCCATTTGGACAAACCCTAGACCTAATGCCTAGTGACCAAATTTTGCTTGAAAACTCTTTGAAATGACAAAATTTGACCTTGACACTTCAAAATAACTTTGTAAGAGCATGTTTGATCACTGGAGGAAGGCTGGAAAGACTGACACTAACACCTACCAAATAAAGTCCCGAGTAATGTAAGAGTTTGATCATATAAATTGGCTTTTGATTGTTCCAATAATGAAGTCGAATATGAGGCACTAATTGCAGGCTTGAAAATCCTCAAGAAGTTGAATGCAAAGAGAATTTCAGTTTATGGTGACTTTGAATTATTAATCAAACAAGTCAAGGGTGAATACTAAGCGAAACATCCTTGAAGGAGGGCTTACCATAATGTGGTTTTAGATATTTTGAGGTTGTTTCCAGATTATACTTTGACATGTGTCCCTCGTGTACAAAATGTTATTGCAGATTCCCTTGCTACAGCTGCAAGTAACTTAAAAATCCTGATGAATTCAAACAATAAGTTTGAAATTCATGTGAAACATCGCTCAACTATCCCTGATAATCTAAGATATTGGCAGGTGTTTCAGGATGACAAAGAAATTGAAGAATTTATGAAAAATGAAGGAAAATATAAAAACACTTCTATAGATGGCGAGAAAGATGATGGCGAACCATACATAGAGGTAAATCAGATGGAATTTTTGCAGCTTAAGGACAATGTCATCCCTAAAGGCCTCATACCTTTAGAGGAATTATTTGACCAAGATGATGTAGCCTGGAAGCTAAGCCTAGTGCCAACCGAAAAGGGAGTTGAAGATGTGAATATCAAAACAACAGAAAATCCAAAGATGGTGAAGTTGTCAAAGGCATTACCTCCCTAGGTAAAGGCAAAATACATTAGTTTATTGTCTTCATTTACTGATGTATTTGCATGGGACTATACATATTTGAAGGAGTACAATAAAAGTATAATTCAACACATCATTCCAATCAAGCCAAACCAGATGCCATTTTGCCAGAAGTTGAGAAGGATAAATCCAAAGTTGCTGCCATCAATAGAGAAAGAGGTGAATCAATTGTACAAGGCTGGTATAATTGTTCCAATAAGATTTTCAGATTGGATCTCCAATTTGGTCCCCGTGCGGAAGAAGACAGGTGAGATTAGATTGTGCATTGATTTCAGAAATTTGAATAAGGTGTCTTTGAAAGATAATTATCCGTTGCCAAAAATGGACCACATACTCCAAAGAGTAGTTGGGGCATCTTGTATGTCGCTGATCGATGGGTATTCTAGCTACAATTAAATTTTGGTCCATGAGGATGATAGGGACAAAACAACATTCACCACACCGTGGGGGAAATTTCACTATGCCAAGATGCCATTTGGTTTAAAGAATGCTGATGCAAAATTTCAGCGAGCTATGGACATCTCCTTTGCAAATGAAAAAGATGTATTTTTAGTAGTGTATCTTGATGATTTGATTGTCTTTTCCAATTCAGATGAGGAGCATCTTTACCATTTGAAAATTGTTTTTCAGCATTTTAGAAAATATGGCATATCACTCAATCCCAAAAAGAGCTTGTTTTCCATGGATGGGGGGAAGCTTATTGGTCATATAACATCAAAGGAGGGCATCCACATTGATCCTGCTTGAGTGGAAGCCATTCATAAAATTGATTTTCGTCGTAATAAAAAGGAGATCCAAGCATTTAATGGTAATATGAACTTCTTATGTCATTTTGTGCGAAATCTAGTTGAACACTTGAGGGAAATTACAAATACGTTGAAGAAAGATAGTGTGGTAAAGTAGACTAAAGAAGCCATGAAGTCTTTCAACCTGGTAAAGTTGGCTCTTTTTTCAGCTCCGATTTTAATCAGCCCAGATTATTCCCAAGATTTCATATTATTTTCATTCACTTTTGAGCATACTATGGCAGCAGTTCTAATGCAGAAAAGAGACCAGCTTGAAAATCCAATCGCCTTTTTCAGCAAGACAATAAGAGAAGCAACCTTAAATATAACATTATCAAGAAGCAAGCTCTTGCCTTGGTGAAAGCTTTGAAATATTTCCGGGTATATATTCTGCACTCTCATATTCTTGCTTATGTCCCTAACACGACTGTCAAAGATGTTTTGTTACAAACAGATCTGAAAGGGAGGCAAGGCAAATGGATCTCAGCTTTATTAGAATATGACTTGGAGATAAAGGCAACAAATCTCACAAGGGCCAGGGTCTAGCAAAACTGATGGTGGAGTCTAATTTGCATGCCTTGGACATAAACCTGATTGTTGTTATGTCCGAAGAAGAGGAAGACAGTTCAATCGTTCAGGTATTTGAAAATTTTCTCCATTCTCCTTGGTATTTAGATATTGTATATGTGCTCCAACACCTTTCATCACCAGCGAGAATGGCTAAAAATAAAAAGAACTCTTAAACTAAAGGCTGCTAAATTTTGTATTATGAATAATGCACTTTACTGGAAAGATCTTGAAGGTATTTTGTTGAATTGTTTGGTTGAGGAGGAAGCAAAACAGGTCATGAATGATTTTCACAAGGGAGACAATGGAGGTCACCTATTTTGGAAGACAACGGCTAATAAAATTTTGAGGTCAGGGTACTATTGGCCTACCCTCTTTACTGATGTTTATAAAACTGTTACAAGCTTTCATGAATGCCAGATTTTTCAGGGAATGAGAAAATTGCAGCCTCTACCTCTCAAGCCAGTTGAAGTAAGTGCTCTGTTTCAGCAATGGGGCCTATATTTTATTGGAGAGATTCATGCCACATATTCAGCGTAGCACAAGTGGATCTTAATAGTGATAGATTATTTTACAAAATGGTTTGAGGCAATCCACACTTGGCAGGCCACAGTTGCGGTAATAATTCAGTTTCTTGAAAATAATATTTTGTCATGTTTTGGTTGTCCTAACAAGCTGAGTACAGATAATGCAACATCTTTCAAGTCCAAAAAGATGATCGATTTTTTTGGCAAATATCAAATTACCTTGGGGCATTCTATTGCATACTATCCACAAGGTAATAGATTGGCTGAATCTTCAAACAAATCATTGGTCAACATCATAAAAAAGCTGTTGGAAACAAACAAAAAGAGTTGGCATAAGAAATTGGTTAATGCACTATGGGCAGATAGAGTAAGTCAGAAGAAGTCAATCGACATGTCTCAGTTCGAAATAGTATATGGTATTGACACAATGTTCCCGACATCTCTCGTAGTCTTGGTTGTAAAACTTCTACAAGAAGCTGGCAGCGAGGAGAATCATTTTCAGTGAAGAATAAGCCAAATGATCCATTTACAATAGATGAGAGAGGAGGTTTTTCATAGTACCTTTAGGCTGTAAGAGAGAATTAATAAAATCTATGATCGGAAGGCAAAGGCAGATAAGTTTCAGATTGAAGACATAGTGCTAAAGTGGGATGCTAGAAACGAGGACAAAGGCGAGCACAGAAAGTTCGAGAATCTGTGGAAAGGACCATATAGAATTGCTGCATATCAAGGTCAAAATTATTTTCTCCTCAAAGAAATGAACGGGGAAGATTTTCCAGGAGGGACGGTCAATGGTTGGCTGCTGAAACGATATTATCTTTGAGAAGTTTTCTATTGTCAAAATTAGTCATTGTACATACCATTTTATTTTCTTCATTGCAAAGTGTGTACTCTCGTCATTCATTCAGTTTGGGGCCCGAAGTGAAGGCTATAAAGCTAAAGGTTTGGCTTCAGTTTTTGGTTATTTAGTGTGGGTTGTTTGATTCAGTTTTCAGTTAGTTTT
This sequence comes from Pinus taeda, assembly GCA_000404065.3. Classification (NCBI taxonomy): domain Eukaryota; kingdom Viridiplantae; phylum Streptophyta; class Pinopsida; order Pinales; family Pinaceae; genus Pinus; species Pinus taeda. The sequence goes on along the minus strand of APFE030841585.1, from coordinate 31,801 downwards.
CAATCTTGTAATTTGAGTCGGTTTTGGGTCAAGATATTGGTTTTAGTTTGCTGAAGTTATTGACTCCATTTTTCCTAATGGAAGAGGCATTGGTCTGCTTTCCAAAGATCTATAGTTCTTGGCACCTCCCAAGAGCTACCATCCCCAGTGGAGCCAATGGTAGTGTCAGTATCTTCATCCCTCCATCAGTGATCAAATTTCTCTTTTTTGCATGCATTTTAGGTGTCCCATTTGATCATCTGCATTCCATTAGGTCATGGATCAACTAATGGTAGTGGTTATATATCAATTTCCCTCATGTCATTTACTTGCTGGCCTATTTTCACATGTTCAGATCATTTACAGTCATTTTTTTGTCATTACATTTGCAAAAATCATCTTTAGGGTTTTAGGTCTCATTAGGTCTAGGATTTTTCATCGTGGTTAGTAAAAATCTCAATAAACAGTCAACAAGCACATGAGGAGGTCTAATAAGTTCACAAAATCAAATTTTCAATGATGATATGCTCAATAAGTGGTTTTTACCTCAAAACTTTGTTTTGAGGTAAAACAAAGTTTTTATTTCTATGTACAAAATTTTTATGTAATTTCAATATTTTCTATATGTAATAAGTTCGAAGTTGTTTCCCTTACTCACCTTGCCAACTCCAGCCACTGCAGACAAAAACACAAGCATCAATGCATTAGTTTACCAAATGATTAAGAAAATTCAATTTCAATGGAAAAAACAGAGCTCAAGACCAAAAGTGACTTTGACCTTAGAAAAGTGGGTTTGAGATAAGTGAAAATTAAAGGCCATCCATATTTAAAGTGAAAGGGGTCCTATTTATCATTTCACTGAGCAAAAATCCTTTGGAGAGTCAAAAATCATGATTTGGAGCTAAGGAGACGAAAAACCCTATTTTTCAAAGCAACTTGGCCTGGCTATGTGCATTAGAGTTAGTGCGCTACGCATCAGGCTACCACTGCGCATCAGAGGCTTTCCTGCAATGTTATTTTGAATGGGTGTTGCACATCAGGAGGGCGTTGCGCATTGGGCCTAATACGATGTGCATTAGCCCAGATCTTCCTAAATCATTCCAAATTGTGCAATAACCCTCAAAATTGCTGCATATTCATGCTACAAGTAAGTTAACATCATTCCAAAGCTGAATTTCAGGTCACACTCGTGTTCTTCAAAAATCTTGCATGTGGAAAATGAAACCCTAGCTTGTCATCACTATTTTCCCATTTCATTGTGCAATTTTCATTCCATCATCACAAAAAACATTATTAAACCCTTCCTCTTTTATTACCCTAAAGACACTCCATTTATCCCATTTTCCCATATCTCACTCCCATAAAACAACTAATTCCCTCACCAAACCCTAAATCCCTCATTAAACCCTAGTTTCGCAAAACTAATCCCTTCATTTCCCAATTCCATTTCCCAAGAGTAAAATATCTTCATACCCATCACCATTGTCCTCCTTCATTACCATTTTTCACCATACCTTCATCACATCATCTTCCTAAGACAAGCATCAAGTACCATGGCAAGAAACAGTGATTCGAGTTATGAAGAAGAAACTTTAAGTGACAGTTCAAGAGAAAGGAATGTACAACCTAGGAGACCTCAAAAGGGTGGAAAAATTATTAGAAAGGAACCTATTAGAATGAATGAACTCCTTGCTTGCCCACTTGCTACCACATGTTTCAGTTGTGCTTGGGTAAGGCCCATTTCCCTCTCCTAGGGTTTTGAAGGTAATTTCTCTTGTATGGTCAAATTATCAACAAAACTTGTATCCTGATGTTCATACACCTTCCCCTATCCTTAATGTGCCTTATTAAATGCTTCCCATCACTAAGATCCCTCAAATTCATCATTTTCCCACAAACCCTAGCTTCTTGCTACAATTTGACAATTTTTTGGGCTAGCCCTGTGTTTTTCCCTTTTTGCCCCTTCCCTTCACTAAATATTTGAAATTACACTTTCCCCTATTTCCTAACATCCCTCCCTACTTCCAAAAACTTTCTTAAGAATTTAGAAGCCCCTTATCCCCTTCATTTCACTTCATTTCAACAAATCCCCTATTCCACACATCGGGATAGGTTTTACTCAAATGATGTTTCTGAGCAAGAAAAAATGAATTTGGAAAATGTGAGAGAGGATTTTGTCCAAAATATGCCAAGGAAGAAAAAAATCCTTCACGTTTTACATAGGTGTCATGGTTTTAGAGAAATATCAAAAATATAGTTGCCTCAGGAGAATTGCTGCACCTCTGGATTGACCTTGGGATAATCAATATTTCTCCCACCTTGGTTGGCCAAATGACTTTCTGGATGAGCGACATGATAACTAGACACGAAGGTCTTTCTAATGAGCTATCATGAGCTCAATTTGGAGTTGAGAAAGACCTTAAAAATTTGACTGTAATAACACTCTCCATTTAGGCAGCCTCATTTTGCACATTTTGACCAGTCTTGGGAGATTTGACTTTTGACAGGGAAAATGAACTCCAAATTGAAAAATTAAAGCTGTTTTGGAAATTAAAATTAATAGGATTTCCAACAAGCTATCCTACACCCAATTTTGACACTGGGAAGGCCTCCAAAATCAGTTTGCAAAAGGGCGATGCGGATCAAATGTTTGCAAAACACAAGAAATTTCATCTGATGTGCAGCGCCACTGGCACTGCGCATTGAGATGGTTTAGAATTTTGCAAAATGGCTTGCATTTTTGGATTCCTCATGGAAAAATACTAAAACCCAGAAATTTTAATGAAGTTTGGAGGAGATCTGGGTCACCTAAAGAGCAAAAAACACTCAAAAAATGCCCTCTCTACCACTTTTTGGACCCACTGGAAGTAGTCTTGGGAGAACTGATTTTGGAAGGGGCAAATGGAATCAAAATCCACAAATTCTAGCTGGCCTAGAAAGTAGACTGACAGAGCTTTCCAACAATCCATCTTGGAGCTAATTTGGTTAAGGGGAAGGCCTTCAAACTCAGCCTTGAATACGCATCAGGCTCATGGCGCTGCGCATCAGGCAAAATTTTGCCAATTTTTCTTAAAAACTCAGATTTTTGCCTAGTTTTCTACCAGTTTGACTGTTTCTTCTCTCATGGTCAAATTCATTATCTAATATTATGTAAATTGATATACTTTGATGTAAAATTATGAAAAATGACTTAAGGAGGTATATGCATCAGTTTTAGGTGGTTTTGAACTAAATGAATCAGTTTCCATAGTTTTAGAGGCAAGCTGTTCCACTACCTATTTTTTAGTTCCTAGTTTAGATATTGTTGAAAAAACTCATTGACTCATGGATTTGACTCCTGATAGATAGCATAGGTGGTTTGATGCCTATATCTTGTACTTTCTTAGTCATTTGTCAAGGCTGGGACTCTTGTGGATGCATTGAGCTACTTTGTAGATCACGTCTGCAATTTGGCAAGGAAATGAACCAGGGTTTTGCAGCATTTTGTGGGATTCTTGTGTTAATGTGAATTATAATTGTTTTCTCCTCAGTTATTCAGTTTATCTTATGTTTATATGTGCCATCATCTCTCTTATTCTGCATAACTAAATGAATCAAGATTAAAAGGTAGAATACATTGCTGTTTCAATGCTCTGCCTTAGGGCTTATTTAGTTTTACATGTTTTCTATTGTCTGAAGAGGACTCATGACACTTCCATGCCCTCTCCAGCTCCTCACTAGTCTTTAGACTCACCATTACACTCATTTCAAAGTGCTAAAACACTTGCCTACCTCGCCCCACAGAAACTTCTGCAAATCTGTGTTGATTTTCCAAACCCAAAGTTGCCTTCCCCATCTGATCCAGCAACCAACCATTAAAATCAATCAAATTCCTCTGACCAAACATACCTATTCTAAAATTAGTATTCATATCAGTCATCTCAAGCCTTCTTTGATATATTTTCATTGATATTAATAAGGAGAGAGCCCTCTCCTGACTTGGTAGGGCTAGCTACCAAGCTAAGCGTGGTTTGATGTTACCCTAGACCTGCCTTTCTTAGCTTGAGGTAGATTTAGGCCCTAAAACGTGGAAGTCCCGAATCTGGTCAAATTTTCCTATGTCTAATAAAATCTAAGTTCTCTGGCTTTTTCACTTATTTATATGTGAATTTAATGGTTGTTATCTCACTACTATTTTCATGGTTTTATATTGGTTATAAGCATGGTTAATTGATGAGTTCATGTCATGGTTATTTCATGTTTTTACTTATAATTGTTAAAATGATGGATGCAAGACCTAATTAGTGTCATAACTGTTCAAGGGAGAAGGTGGTGATCCTTCTTGTCATTTATCATAAGAGTTTTTAGTCATTCATGCTATGTCTTGTATCCTAGACTTGTAGATTGCATTGATGCCAAGTGTTTGACAAAATGTCAGTCCCGGTTGGGGATGGTTAGGCCTAGTCTCAGAGTTAGTTTTTGGTTTATTAGTCTTGTCATCATGTGTTTAATGGATTTTGGAAGATACAACAAGTTATTGGAAGTTTTTGGAATTATGGGCTTGAAATGTTCCTTAAATCTCATGGACTCTGGCATAGGTTAGCTGGAAATAATCCTTGGACACACACATGTAGGGTTGTGAGAGCATCCAGAGCTCTCTGGACACTAGCATGCCCATAGCATGGGAGTGTCAAGAGGTTTAATAGCATACAAACTCAGTGGGACCCAGGGGTTGGTTAGCAGAAAGGTGGGGATGGTTCCTAGGGGTCCTATTGCTGATGTGAATTTCTGTATGGTGTGTTTCCATTAGTTCCAGTTCCCTAAAGTGACTTAGGAGGTCAAATCATATCATAGTAACTTCTCATCACATGTTTACCCCAATTGGCCGGTCACTTGGGTAGATGTGAGAGGAGGGTGTTATAGACTAGTATGAGATCTTGGTTCACCCCTCAGACTAGATGGGTGGTGTGTTGGTCATGCATTCATGTCAGTTGCATAGGTGTTCCTTATGCTTGTAGTCCATGTGATTTTTGCATTTGCATGATGTTGATCATGGTTATAATGATGTCTCCATGTGAAGGTTGATGACATTGTTGTGGGATGTTTCATCATGAGCGTATGGATGTATATGCATTGTCATGCATGTCGATGTCTATATGCATTCATTTTCATGGTTATAGCTATGCATTTATAGTAGGTCAAACATGCATTGTGAGGTCATTGTACAAAATTAGGTCATCATGATGTTGTTGATGGGCTATGAGGCTAATTTGTTGGTTGAGATAGAGCAGGTGATGCAAATCATCAAATTGAAGTTGCAACATTGGACATCAAGGCAAGATCATGCTGTCATACAGATTTGTATGTTGGGCATGCAGGTATGTAGGTTAAGTATTGTTATATGCATTATGGTTATGTGTATGCCTTTCATTCTATCGATGTTATGGTTACATACATGATAGATGATAGTTGATTAGTATAGTAATATGCATATGTGTCGGATAGCTATGAATGAGAGTAACTTGTGGTTGCATGCATTATTATTGTTGTTTTATGTTAGATAACTTGATGATTAGATTATATGTTTATTGATGAGCATGAAAGATAACTTGTTGTTGTTATATGCTAGTAACTTGATAATTAGGGTTATCACATTAATATCTTGATGTGATATGTATCATACTAAGTTGGATTGGTCTATGCAAATGGTTAGGGTTACGAGATTCAGGTATGAGTTAATATGTTGTGATATTATGTCATACTAATCTAGATTGACTGTGTAGATGTAATTACTATGTATGAATGATAAATGTTTATGAGCTTATGGTGTGGAGATGTTAGCGAGTGAATATTATGGATATCATGACCTTATTTGTGGTTGATTTGATATGTTGTGAAGTTATATCGTGCTAATATGGATTGATTGTGTAGACAAGATTGCCTCCCTTGAGATACATTAAGGTATGAAGTTTCTTATGTTGTCTACTTTGTGCTTGAATGTTTTAATATGAAGTCTATTTGGTGTTTCAGTGTTTGGTGTCTATTATGTCATCTAGTTGATTTTTTTAATAGGGTATGTTTGCAAGTTGGTTGAATGTTTGATGAATTGCATAATATGAGTATGTGTTCCAATGATGTTGTTTTAAGATGATTGTACTAATACATATGTGTTGAGACAGTTGATATGTACTTGAGCGTAGTAGGTGACAGTTGTAGCATTATGTCTAATGACTATGAGTTGGCTATGGATTATGACATGATTGTTAGGCTTTGTAAAGGTTGATTTCAAATTGACAGATATGATTGTCTTTATATTTGGAATATGTGATTGACATATGTAAATAGTTGCAAGAAACATGCTTGGTATCGGCATGACAAGGTAACAATTGATGTGTTTAAATAATTAGAATTTGGGTGATGTGGCAGTACATAGTAAGCCTCGATTCCAACAAAGTAAAATAGTAGAAGAAAGGAATTGGGCAAGAATTCCTTTAGCTATATTTGGAAACCCTAATTCCAAACGAATGAGTGTTTTGCATACATGAAGTCTTCTTAACCTTGATTTTGTCTGATGTTACGTGGATATGTGTTATAGTCTTGAACATTTATTTGACAAGTATATCAACTAGTTTCCAGTCATGGATGGATTCGTCAAGGGAATTGAAACCCCTTGAGAGATGGCATGGATGTGTTTAGTTACAAGGAAATGTGCTTGGCACAATAAGATAGGGTAACTAGTATGTTGTTTTGTTTATTTATGCACTGACAGTTATGTGTTCATGGCAATATGATGCAGGGGATTGCATGGAAAAGATACTTCCGTGAAATATTGAGGAAGGCTCAGCTTGAGATTTCCTTTAGAAGCACTAGGAACCATGGGGATTGAGTCATGGTGTATGTTGTTAGTCTTGTGCATTTGGTATTTTGTGATTTTATTTCACTTGATTTGCAATTTTGTTATGTCTAGTGCATGATCATGCCACCTTGTTTGTGGTGTCATATTGTTATTGGTTTTCATGGTTTTCTTCTTGTTTGTTTCTTGTGCTTTCCTTTTAAGTTTTGAATCCTGGGAATTGGTTGGGAAAGAGGAAAGTTATTAGAGCTTAGAGGGAGATGAATGAAATCTAGTGGGCAATGTAAGAATCATATGAAGCCGGTGCATGTATAAAGGAAGTTGAAGGTAGGAGTATGATAGTCAGTTGGATTGGTTGGGTTCATTGGCATAAATATACAATGAAGGGACATTCGTGGGAAAGGTAATCAAGAAAGGTAATGTGAATGGATATGAGGTGTCATATGCCTTAGCTATGTTGGTAACTGTTGTTCTCGATGTTGTGCATGTGTTGCACGCATAAAGGGAGTTCTCTTAACCTTGACCTTATGATATCTAGTAATTACATGTGATCATGATTATGCTAGTGTCTATATGTGTATACATGTATGCATTTATGTATGTGATGTCTGACAAGGTGATCATGGATCATGATTATTTTATGTTAATGTTTATATGTACATATGTATGTACATATGTATGTATGTATGTCGTTGACTGACTAGATAATTATTATTTTATGTTGATGTTTATATGTATGTATCTGTATGTATGCATATCGTTGTTTGACATGATCATGATTGTGTATGCTAATGTTTATGTATATGTATGTATGTAACCATGTATCGATGTCATTTTCTGATAGGGTCATCAGGGATCATTCTTGTGGAAGAATGATTGCTTATGTAGGTCAATGGCATGAAGAGGTGCCCAGTCTTACAAGGAACCAATTTGGGGGAGTAGCCTTGACAAACCTATGAGGTCAATATCATGTGGTTATGAATTGATATTATGTGATTATATTATGTCTATGTTATGGGCCAACTATATTGAGGGATACATCAGCGAAATGAAAGCATTGTGGTCTGGGACATGCTAAGATAAGCATGGATAAGATACTGGAAGTAAGGTTTCTTGGTAGAGACAGTGTGGTTTTGGATGTGTGGTACTATTGTTGTGCATATGTTGTATATGTTGTACATGTTGCATTTGTGATGTTGTGTGCATCTGGAATTATGTATACATAGCGTGTGTACATGTTGTTTATGCAATGTGATGTACAAGCTGGTATAGATAATGTTGTGTGAATATTTCATATGCAATGCTGGGTATATATGGTGCTATGTACATGTTGGATATGCATGTTCTATACATATTGTACTGTGCACATGATGGATATGTAGTGTTGTGTGGATATGGTGTTGTGCGAATGTTGGATATGTAGTGTTGTGTACATAGGGTGCTATTTACACGTTGTATATGCAGTGCTATGTACATATGGTGTTGTGTGCATGTTGTACACGTGGTGCTATGTACATGGTGTTGTGTTCATGATTGTACAAGTGGTGTTGCGAGCATGTGGTGTCGTGTACATGTTGTACATATGCTGTTGTGTGAAGGTGGTGTTGTGTACATGTCGTGCATATGGTGTTGTGTATATGTGGTATCATGTACATGTCATGCATGTGGTGTTGTGTACACATTGTACAAGTGGTACGATGTACATGTGGCATTGTGTACACTTTGTGCAGGTGGTGCCGTGTACATGTGATGTTGTGAATGCGTTGTGCAGGTGGTTCTTTGTACATGTCATATTGTGTACATTTTGTACATATGGTATTGGTATACATGTGGTATTGTATGCATGTCATACATGATTTGTTGTGGGCGTGCGATACTATGTAGATGCATTGTGTAGCCATGGTATTGTGATGTGTATTCGTTATGTTGTACTATGTGTACATATATGTATTGTGTGTTGTTGCACATCTAATATAGATGTAGGTATTGTGTTGTACGTCAGGTGTAAGTGTATGTATCATGTGTTTGTGTACACCGGGTGTAGGCACATGTATTGTGTTGTGTTGTACACTGGGTGTAGGTGTATGTGTTGCGTGTCAGGTGTAGGTGCATGTATTGCATGGTGTTGTATGTTGTGTGTGGTTATATGTGTAATGATGCACAATATGTGTATGTTCACATGGTTGAGGTGAAGGCACTGGGTGTTTTTCGAGTGTGGCAACCGATTCGGTGTGTGTACAGAATAAGGACAAAGGTAGAAGCTAAGGATTGATTAAAGGATAAGTATCAGTATTTTATTTTAGTTTTATTATGCATGTATTTATGATTCTAGTCTATGCTGATTTCATGTGATCTATGAATATGGTTTATGATGATAGCGTGTGATTCATGATTTTGAACAATGATGGTTGTGTTTTGAGCTAACCTAATGTGATATTTTTATACATGTTGATTTGGTCAAAGATGCTAGTTTGACTTGTACAGGAAGTACGCAGGATTGCAAGTGTACCTTATTGACAAGCTACCAATAAGATATGATGTGAATTTATTTCAATTTATTTTAAATATAATGGAAATTATGTGTTGGGTACAAGAATTCATGAACATGCCTAGCTGGGTTGTTGAAATTGATAGAAAGAGTTTGCGACAACGAAAGGAATTGGAAAATGAAACAATATGCTGGTAAAGTATTCAGGAGTAGGGCCATTGTTGGACACTGGTACCAAATAATGTCCATTGATTTCCATGAGCATGTTATGACCGGTATGATGGTTTTAAGGTAGGGATATGTGTTGGTTTTTGTATCTTCTGATGTGAGGAAGCCTTGCCAAGGGATGGAGTGTTTGGGATGGGGGTGCCAGCAAAACTTGGAAGGTGCGTGATTGCACAGAAGGGCATGAACAGATTGCCCAAGGGATTGTGTAGCAGACAAGGGAAGGTTAGGGATGGATTTGTTTTGGTCATTAGAAATTCCAAATGGAATCAAATGCACATTAGGAGTGCGCCCTGGAACAATGATTCAGTAACCATTCATTGAGAGGAAAAGTGGTGCAAGATTGTAGTGTTGTACATTGGATGCAACTTTGACTTTGGAAATGGATTCTGGACTTCTTGGGAAGGAGGTGAATCTTGGTACTACTTTTGAGGGTGGAGGTGTGAGCCTCTAGATTCCCTTGTTGATTGAGATGGGCATCGTATCTTTTTTATTTATTGGTTGAGAAAATGTGTATATGTGTACATGTGTATGTTATTGTAAATATTATATCGAGCTAGTTTATAAAGCTCTATAGATAGTATGGTTATTCGCTAGTTGAAGAAAATGTGTATGTGTGTATATGTGGTTATTATTGTAAATATTCTAAATATTGTAATGAGTTGTGTTATAAAACTCCAGTAAATAGTATGTTTGTCATGTTTTAGCAAATGGTCATTGTCAATAATGCAACGAGATGTCTTATAAAGCTCCATGGGCATTATGCTTTGTTTTCAGCGGTCTTGCTCGTTATAGGCATCATTGAACACCAAAGAAGGTGTTCCCCCAAGGGGGGCAATTCTATAATAGCCCTAGTTAAAAATTCATGTAATGTTGGCTTGAGGTGCTCAAACCCAGGTTTAGAGTTAGATGCGCTAACCAACAAAACCCTATACCACCGGGCCTTTCGGCAACGACCTGATTGCGCAAACCACAGTCTCATCCAGGGAGATATTGGGGGATGCTAGAACCAAGTTTCTGCATCTAGAGGGACTATGTTGTGTGGCTGTAAGGTTTCTTAAGTTTAGGGCTTAATATGACCTTCACGAATCTATTAACCTTATTTCTACAATCGTAGATATTTTTCCTATTCAACAGACTTGTGACCTGCCCCTAATTGATCTAACATGCATTATTCATCACATAAACATTATTTTAACCTTCGCGATGCAATTACAAAAGAAAAATACAAACTATATCTCTAATAATGTAGAAATACAGAAGCTACACAAACACAAAAATACACTAATTTGTCCCAATTTATTTTTTATTAGCTTAAATCTTCATAGTTACAATCTTTCCAACCCTGCGCACAGTACAATTGCATACTTACCAAGGTCTCCATGCACACAGCTACAGGAGCCTTCCCTTTCATCCGAATATAGAAATATATTCAAAATAGATTCACAACATTACATCCATCGCCGCCTTAGACTTGTTAAGGCATCCCTTTATATATCCTTTACCCTTACAATACCATGGTCTGGAAATAATGGGTGAAGCTAAAAATATTCTAAATAATCTGATTCCGTTACAAAATATGGGGCTTTGATCCACCCTAAAGCCCCTTTGACTCTAATAACTATGCGCTAATCATGCTTGGCTCCTCAAAATGCAGAGACTTCACATGACTTAGACAAAACTTGGACCTAGGGGGCCCCTACACAACAGGCACCCAACACAAAGATGTGAGTTGTGCTCGATTCACTCAGCTGATACGTCCTCAATATTTGATTTGAGGCCACTGTATGGAGAATTTAATGGATGAAGTGTCTCTTTGCATTATGTTTCAGCCTATCAAACTTCTTCTACGAGCTTCTCTGTTGTCGGCCCTTTTATTGCTAGACCGATTTTTCTCTATGTCTGCAGTAAGCTTTTTAATTTTCTCTCCACCCTCTACAAGAGATGGTTGGCCTCATCTGCCCAAGGCTGCGTCCACGTAGAGATTATATGTGCCTTCCATCATAGATCATCAATTTGTCCTTGCATAAGTTTTCTTTCCTGAAGATAGGAAAGTCGTTGCACAGGTGCTAAGGTCCACAACGTGGCTTTAAGCTCATCAAACTGAAGTTGTTTGTCTCTAATTTCTACCTCGACCTTCTACACTTGTGTTTCCTCCTGTAGTGAGGCCCATATTTCCATTATATCCCTAAAAAATTGACCATAGTCCTTGATTGTGGTGGCTATCTTTTCCATATCATATTTTATTGCAGCTTCACATTGCTCTTGAACTTCAGGTCATTTTGTAGGTTTCAGCTTCATTTGGAGTTCTGTAATATGCATCTATAGCTCAAATATAACTTTTCCCACCTCTGCCTTTGACTCCTTGACCACTGTTTCCATATTCTAAAGCTTTTCTACTGAGGTTTCCTCTACTTGGATCTGGAGCTTTGGAAGGTCACTGCAAACTTTGGTTATAGCCTTTTCGAGCTACTGGCTGCACATAGCTACCTCGTCGTGATCCTACATCGCTTTATTCTTTTCTTCAAAAATCTATTGGTTGTCATTTTTCACTTCTTTTATGACCAATAGAGTTGGCTTCTCTTGTATCTTCAATTCGTCAGAGACTCCTTGGTGTAAATCATGAAATGCTTGAATGGGAAATGCAACAAGGTTGAGACTTAGATTTTTCAAGTACTACGTGCATTCTTGGTCTTCGATTGTCTCAAAATGGAGAGAGCCCCCTGGTAGTTGCATTGCTCGAAGCTCAGATGTGATTTTTGTAGTGGTACTAAATTTGTCCACACTCTCTTGACCCATGCTTGCTTGAGTCACATTCGCTTGAACCACGCTCACCTGAACTTACAGCTTCTTGAGGCCCTATTGGACTTTTGTCAACACCACTTTGTACTGGTCCTCAATGTTTCCCTAGAAGTCCTCCGTCACAACCTGGATCATGTCTCCTATCTAATCGATGTCCTCCTCAGTGAGGACCATCGCCTTTGTGCCAACAGATCTGTCAGAATTCTGCTTCTTCCATGCACCTCCAACACTTTTCTTCTTCTATATTTTCAATTAAACGGGGAATCAAAGTCCTCTGTGTCCACAAACGGGTCATCACCACCCTGATCTCCCTCTTTGGTGGTTGGTTCTTCCTATTCAACTTCACCCTCTGGTTCCTACATGGTGTTCTTCTCAAGGTCAATTGTGACCTTCTGAGGCACCTTCTCCTTTGCCACTAGTTTTTCAGTCTGTGCACCTCTAGTGGCTTGTTGTGGCTAACTTGTGCTTGCCTGCTCTAGATCCTCTATAGTGGGAGTGAGATAATTATTAAACCAATTTCTTATTATGAGCAAGATGTCCTCCTTTGTAACTAAGAATGGTATTTCACACCATACTGCCTCCAAATATTTCTTCATGTAGATATACACATGGTGAAAATCTTCTTTAAAGCTGGAAATGCTACGATATTCCTAAAACAAACTTAGTGATAGTCATGGCTTCTGGTTGATCACCATGTGAAGATCCATCTCAAATAAGACCCAAAACAATTTGTTCTTTGTAACCTGGGTCGGTTCCTTAGACGCCCACAACAAGGCATACTTCGTAGCCTCACACACATCAATGTCCACAATGGGGAATTGTGACTCATCTGACATTCTCCATGCTGTTAGTGCAATTAAGAGCAATAACCATGCATAGTGGAATTTGTTCCCGTCTTCTTGTGCTTCTCGACAGTCATCCAAAAATTATTGACATAAATACCCTGCCCAGTTATATAGGACCACCTTGCTACACTACGCGACTACAGATACAACTGGGGTTGGCACTTCTTCCACCCGACACTTCCTCATTATCTTACCAGCCAAAATATCTACGAAAAATGCATAGTTGCATCATTAACGGAGTTAATGAAATATCCCTAGGATTTCTTGACTAAGCTGAACTCGTTTGTGATCCGATCAACCAACATTTTCTTCTCAGACCTCCCGACAAATGTGTCGGTGGGGTTCGCTCCTTGGTAAGGCAGTGTCATAATCCTTTGAATTAAGATATCATCAATTGGGATTAGCATCCCGATCCATAGACACCCATCATGAACTAAAGCTAACAACTAGGACACTCAAATTGTATAATGTTACTGCACCCAAAGTGTGGAACATAGAGCATATCGAGCAACCTAGCTCACTGAATTCCTACTACCAATAACAATGGTTCGACCCTTGTGACTCCAGCTTCCTCATAGTAAATTGATTTCAGATACTTACTAGGCTCAAATTGGGGATACTTTCTTCAATCATTCAGATCATTGATGTCTTCCGGTAACAGGGATGTAAAGACCTTAAATTTTATAGCATCTAGGTCCCTCACCTTCGAGGTTGGCTTTTGCAACCAAATATAGGATGGCAACCTAGAGATAGGTTCTACCTCATCCATGCTAATATCCTCTATTCTGCCAACCACTTCTTCCTCATACAAATCTTTGGGCTCCATCGGTTGGTTCAACTTATCCATTCTCTCCTTAGACCATTGTTCCGTGGGGATTTTCCGTGGTGATTTCCTAACTGGAGGCTTTTGTGGCTTCTTCTGCTTCTTGGTTGTTGCTATTGTGACGATAGTAGGCTTTATCCTCGGCAATCTTGGTGTAGTGGCATGTACTGGCAGTGTAGCAGTCACAATGGATCCTAGCCCTTTCCTAAGAAACTCTTGCTCAATCTCCTCCCAACTCCAACTAGACATGCAACAAACTGCTCAGCTCACACTTAGGTGAAAAATCACACTTCGAGTTCTTAACAAGAAAAGTGTTTGAATGTGGAGCAGGGTGCCATATTTATAATCCTTTTCAAATTCAAACTCCTTGATCTCATTTAGATCCTCCTCAAAAATGAAAATTTGGCTAAAGATTTTCCTATATATGCTCCTTAAATGTGTTTCCCCTACTCCTTTTAATGACAATTTCTCTGTCAAATCAACTGTAGCCACCCCAATGGTCATATTTTGGGAAAACTACGTCAGACCCTTTCCTGTAGCATAGGCACCCCTTCTTCATCGCAACTTCCTCCATCTACACCATCCTCCTAAATACCACACAACCCTCCCTCTTTGACAAAGTCCTTCTTTGGCAGAGTACTTTATAGTCCTATGCTTCCTTCCAACTGCCTATAGCACTTATACTGTCCTACATTCATATAGTCATTTTCCAAGCCTAGGGATGGAATCATCCCTGTAGAGCTTCAGCCTACTCCCATTTACTCACCCAACAAATAATTCTCCATTCAGCTTCGTTAGATGAACTGCGCCACCATATGAGATATCCTTGATAACATATGGTCCTAGCCAATGCATTCTGAACTTAGCAGGGAACTTCATGAACTTACTATAATACAACAAAACTAAGTCTCCATTCTTAAAAGTTCTCTTCTTAATATGCAGATTGTGCCATGCCTTTTCCTAGGCTTTCTATATTTTTTGGTGAAATCCTACAAAAAAAATCCTCTTCTAGCATGAGAAGTTGTTCTAATCTTTCTTCCTTAATATCTCTATCTGCCATATTCATGACTACTACAATTCTAAGACTTGGTACTATATATTCCATTGCCATTACAACTTCCTATCCATACACCAGTCTAAATGGAGTCTTCCCATTCAACTTCTTGCAAGTAGTCCTATATGCCCATAAAACTATTGGTATGCGCACATCCCAATCATTTATGTTGACATTGCATACCTTATTTAGAGTGTTATCCAAAATTTTGTTGATAGCCTCAATCATGTTGTTCACTTGAGGATGATGAGGCATTCTCTTCTGATGATGTACCTGAAACTCCTCCGTTAATGCTTCAATAGTGTTGTTTAGGAAGTGGCATCCCCTCTTAATCATTAGGATCTTTGGGCACCCAAACCTCAATAATATATACTCAAAGATGAAATGCACAGTAGTTTCTGCATTTTAATCCTTTAACGGTTGTGCCTTGTCCCACCTAGTTAGATAATCCATTGTAGTAAGAATGTATCACACACCAATACTCTTTCCCGACGGATTGATCAACCCAAAAAAATCAATTCTCCACTTATCAAAAGCCTGCAAAGTAACTTGTGGATTCAATAGGAATTCATCTCTTCTTGATGGTCTTCCGGTCGTCTGGAAAACATCATAAGCACTATAATAGTATTTAGAATCCTTATGCACCATGGGCCACCATAGTCCTGCTCTCAAAATCTTCTGTGCAGTGGATTTTCCTGCGTAGTGTCCTCCTGCAACACCACCATATGCTTCTACCAAAATGTTGTGTCTTTTGTGCTCAGGTACATATTTTTTCAATATCTCATCAAGGTCCATTTTATACAAATGCCCAACAATCAGAGAAAAATCCACCTCTCTCACTACTAGTTTTTTTTCTGCTGCATTGTATACTCCACAGGGGCTACTCTAGTTGTCAAAATTTAAATAATACTGAAAAATGCTTATCAACAACCCTTACTGCGAAGAGTTTCACATCTGGAAATCCTTCTTCAATGTTGGTTGGTTCTTCATCGGTCTCAATCCTGGACAGGTGATTTGGTCCAGTGTTTAGTCCTCTTGGGTTGACTATTACTTTAAAATCATATTCCTTTAACATCAAGAACACCCCAATATAGGCTTGTTCACCAAGTATTTCAATGGAAAATGGTCTGTGAACATCTTGAAGTGTGCACCTAACAAGTAATTCTTGAACTTCTGCAACATGTACACCATAGCCAATCTCTCTCGCTTTGTTGTGGAATAATTCCTTTCCACCTTAGACAATTTCAAACTCGCAAATGCAATGGGATGATCAAGATCCCCATCTCCTGGCTATGTTAAGACATCTCCCAAAGGTATGCACAATGCATCCACATGAACGTGGAAATCCCTCTTCTAATCTAGAAACATTAGGATCGATGCAGTGACCATTTTCTCTTTAGGATGTCAAGGCTCTTTTGAAACTCATCATCCTAGAAAAAGGTTGCATCCTTCTTTAGTAATTTCTCCATCATCGTAGTGATCTATATATATGCCGTAATGAATTTTCGATAATATCCAGTGTGTCACAGAGTTACACATATCTTCTTCACATTTTCTCGTGGATCCAAATTGATAATAACAATGATTTTTGATGGGTCCACCATCATCCCCTACTTACAAACAACATTTCCCATTAATATTCCTTAAGGTACACAAAACATACACTTTTTCAAGTTCAATGAGATTTGATACTTCCTGTAGTTATCCAACATCAAGCGCGGGCTCAAGACATGTTTTTTTAACAATCTAAAGATTGTCCAATCATCAAAGTAAACTTCCAGAAACTTGTGAAAGAATTATTTGAACGTTGCAACGACAACTATGGAAAATATCATCGATGTATTCTTCAACCCAAACGACATTAATGTATATTGAAAGGATCCTCATTTAGTAGTGAAAGTGGTCTTACCTCTATCTTCCAACACTATCTTAATTTGATGGTACCTTGAAAACCCATCTGTAAAGGAGTAGGCCTCCTGTCCTCCTACATTTTCCAAAACTTCATCTGTGAATGGTGTTGGGAATGGGTCATGCACGCATGCATCATTCAACTTCCTTAAGTTGACACAAACCCTTATTTCTCCCTTAGTCTTTTTCCCCTGCACTACCATTGGGCTCACCCATTCAGATTCTTCTACAGGTTCGATTATGCCAGCTACGACCACCTTCTCAAGTTCCTCCTTCAACTTCTCTTTGTATTTCGGGTTGAGCCTATGAGGTAATTGTTTTACAGGTTTCGCATCTGGCTTCAAAGTGATATTCATTACACCCAAATCTCCTATAATGCCTTTTAACTCTGTAAGCTTTGTTGGAAACATCTCCTAAGACACATTCAGTAATTCAATGACCTTTCCTATTGTATCCTCACCTCAGTAATCTCCTATGTACACAAACTTGGGCTCCGCCTCCAAGCCTATATTGACCTGCTTCATCTTAAGAAGTTGTGTTACATCAAGTATTTCAACATCTAGTCCTACTACTTTGCATTGTCCTTCTAACTCGGGAATATTAATGTTGCATGGATCTTCCTCGCCCTCCTCAGTGGTCATATTATATCATTCTAGTACGTGTTGCAACAATGCGTTCCAATCGGGTTATACCCAAGTCGTTGGCTCATTAGGTGTTTGGAAAAGTTCTACTCTAATTTCTTTAAGGGAATCATCTATACACTGAAAACCATCCTCAAAGATAAAAGTCAATATAAAACTTTCCTTCATATCGTTCCAATTGATGGTGCCATGGTGCAACTCCATTTCAAGATACCAATTCATTGATATTACATCCAACGTGTGAACAAATACATGTACCCATTCTAGTTGAGGTTCTTCACCCCATGCCTTAGTCCAACGAGAAAAATGACCTCGAGGATCATCCTTACCATTTTACTTCTCTGTGATCCTTATGTGTGCATGACCAAACCTGAGCCTCATCAATTGTCAATACTCCCTCCAATATCCTATATTATCCTTATGTTCACCCCACCAGTGCATAGGCATAGCCCTCAAAGCTATATCCAAGGCCTAGAATCATTGTTCTTCCAGTACATCCCTTTCAAATTCAACCAAATATAAGCTAACATCACCTATCCCATCATAACATGGAAAATTACATACCTCTATTGATATGCAGTGAAGAGATTTTGTCAGATTATTACAACATAGAGTAGAAACTTTGTGCAATCGGTTTTGCCAGTTCTCTAGTTCTTCATACGAGTCTGAATGACATGAACTATTTTTCTCCCATCTTATCCTGCCATCTGTGGTGGGGTTGATCTAATCCTCATCTTGCGCAGTTAGCTTATATATTTGGTCAATATCTTCATCATTGTATTCTTCATGGACGAGTTTTGTATATCGCACTCCTTCAGATGGATCTAAAGGAACAATGACCCTAGTACCGTTCTTTTCAAATATCATACTTTTCCATTTTATATTGATTTTTGCGTCCATATCAAAAGCGCAATAAATTTTGAGCAAATCTGGATACAAATTACTATCATCCACAATCTCAATGATTTCAAAATCGACCATCACACTTGCTCCTTCAATGTCTATAACAACACCTTGCAATCGATCCGTCATGATAATCTTTTGTTGATTGGTCATGCGCAGCTGAATCAGTGACAATTGCAGCTTTGGTTGCCCCATTCGCTCCCAATTCTTCTTCGGTAAGACATTTGATTTTGATCCCAAGTCCAAAATTACTTTATCATTTCAAATTTTCCAATCTACACAGTTAATCACATTTCCCATCCTGTGATCTTCTTATTTTACTGACCTTGTTTACTGCGCATTGTTCAAGTTGTGGCCTCTCTTTAATGACGTAATTGTTGATCAGTTTTTGCAACCCTTCCACTTCTTTCTGGTCCCTTATAAACTTCATACATGTTTGCAGAAAGGACTTCAAAATGGTCGAATCAGGGTTCTCCATAGCAGTAACTACTCTAGGAGTGTTCTTCCTTGGTACTAGTTGTGTTTGCGTCCATGATGTCGAATCTCTTAGGTCCATGAAAATTTTCTTCACCTCCATGAAGGTTGCCTTCTCTTTTTGTAGATTTAACACAATACTCTTCTCTTCTGCCTTCCTACCCCATGTATCTACCACAGGCTTTTTACCCTATGCTCTATCTTCTCCTGTAGGCGCACCACTTCGTGTCACAATATTAATGCTTGGAGCATCTTCACGCAGTTCGGATCTCGTCATTTGTAAATTCTGTGTAGGTTGTTGATTCTTCTTTTCTCGCATCTTAGCCATTAAAATAGGGAAATCCTCTATCACATGATCAAACTATCTACAATACTAACAGGAAGGGTGAGTGTGGTTTTAACAATCCTGTTAGCACTCAAATCTACCTTAGGTTGAAATAAGGTAAAACTCAAGGCTACATCAAACCACGCTCAACCTCGTAGCTAGCCCTACGAGGCCAGGAGAGGGCTCTCTCCGGGTCAATCTCGGCAAAAGATGATTGATGAGACTCGAGATGACTGAAATAGAAGCTAATTTTAGGCTAGGTATGAAGTACAAAGAGTTTGAAATTGATTTTTTTGGAGTTTTGTTGAATCTAAGAGAAAGGCAATTTTGGGTTCGGGGATGAGACACAGTTTTTGCAGAGGTCTACTTGGGGAAAGGTAGGCGATTGTCTTGATGCTTTAAAGTGAAAGAGATGGATAGATCAGACTGGCGAGGAGCTAAGGAGAGCAAGAAGCTTTCAAGGATTCTCCATAGATAGATGAAAACATGGAAAATCAAACAAACTTAAAGGCAGAGCATAAGAAATTATGGATTCTGCCTTAACACTTCATTTGTTCAATTGTAGAAGATAAGAGAAGGAAAATGATACACATAAACAACTTAAAAATACTGAAAGAAGCACACCATCAACACATAAAAGCCACATGAATCCCAAATAGTGCTGCAAAACCCTGGTCTTCCTTTGCCAAAATTGCAGATAAAATATGTACAATAGAGTGTCAAGCTATTCCCAAGAGTTCAACCCTGAAAATGACTAAGAAAATACATAATATAGGAAAGCCAACACATTCACTTGCCTCTAGGGGTCGATCTCATCATCCTAGGAATTGTTTCAACCAATTCTAAACAAAGCACTACAATCTAGGCAGTCAAAACAACTTGCCTCTATAAGCTAGGAAACCCATCCATTCATTAAATTTTTGCTATTTTGTGAATGAATCATCTAGAATAGGTAAAGGTAAGTCCAAAATAACATAATGTTTCATCAATTACATCAAGAGGGATGAAAAATCACATCACAAGTCAAAATTGGTCAAAATGGCTTCATTTCCTGAGCTGAAGAGCGAAAACTGGACCAAAAACTGTATGCGTAGCGTCCCTGATCCCTATGCGTAGCGCACATTTGAGCCTGTTTTTGGGGCACTTCCCAACATAAAAATTGAGCTCATGATAGCTCGTTGGAAAGCCCTGGATGTCTACGTTCCAACCCAAGTGGAATTTTCTAATTTGGAGCTCATTTTCCCCCTCAAAACGGAATTCTCCCATAGGTACTCCCTGCTGTGGCAAAAGGTGGCAGCAAGGTGGTTTTCATGATGTTTTTGGACCTTTTGACCATCCAGATCTCGATGAAATGCTTCGGAAATAGCTGAGCATGTGTAATTCTTCATGAAAAATCCAAAACTACAAGCCATTTGTCATTTGGACCTCCCAATCTTCAGGGTAGCGCGCTGCGCGCTACACATTGAGCCAAAAAACCTGTTTTGCAAGCAAAAATTTTCAAAACAACAAAATTTTCTCCAAATTTTCCCAAATTCGGAGTGAAGACCCTCTATCATGTATCATGCCTAGCTAATGAAGCCTCCGCCAAAACTCTAAGTGGATCGGGCCTTTTCCTTCGTTTTAGCGCTTTGCTCAAACGCCTCTTAAGGATCTTCATTTTCGCTTTGCAAACATGCATGCGAGCCCAATAGTGAGTTTCATGTGACAGAGCATGTCTTTGTCTCTATTGGCCTTCGCCAGCAACTTCTCTAAGTGGATGTTGACCCTCTCAAGCCGAAACTCTCGGTTAGCCTCTACCTCCTGCTTATAAACTGAATACGTGCCTGACATGGCTTTGAAAACAAGATGTTTGCAATATGTATGTTGATATAGGTGTAATGAAATGAAAAGTTCAATGTATGCTCAAAACCCAAACATGTTACATGTGTACCAAAGCATCATAGGAAACAAGCCACAGTGGTAATAGCTCTTGTTTAAGTAGATTGGCATAAAATAGTCACTGCTTTGATCACAAGGGAATTTGACAAATGAGCAAAAAGTGTAATGTGCACCCTTTGCAATGTTGGCTAAAACTTTACAAATGAGTATGGGACTGTATTTCACCAATGGAGAATGGGAAAATCTTCACCAAGCCACCCACATGTCTTTAAAAACCCTAAGGAATGATTTTGGTATGTGCATAGGGTTTCACTTTTCTACACCCAACACATCAAAGTTCCCACCTTAAACACACTACAAACATTTTAAAATTGACTGAGCAGCCATGAAAAACCTACTTGCAAGCTTTGGAGGCGATTAGACACGATATGGGCGCATAAATATAAGAAAATTGTGTGCTGGACTGAGTGCGTAGCGCGGTATCCCAGTGCATAGCGCACAGCCTGATGCGTAGCGCCTGTGTATTTTTACAAAGGCTGCGCTCGCCCAATGCGTAGCGCACTGCCCGGTGCGTAGCGCACAGCTTCAATGCGTAGCGCGCACCCAGCTACATAGTTAATTGTGCAGGAGGATTTTGGAGACCTTCCCGGTGTCAAAATTGGGTGCAGCATAGCTCGTTGGAAACGTATTTGAGTCTACTTTCCAACCCAATTAGAATGTTTCAATTTGGAGTTCATTTGCCTTATCAAAAATCAAATCTTCCAATACTGGTCAAAATGTGCCAAATGAGGTTGCCTCAAGGCAGAGTGCTGTTGCAGTCAACTTTTGAATGCCTTCCTCAACTCCAAATTGAGCTCATGATAGCTCATTGGAAAGCTCTTTGTGTATAATTATCATTTGAGTCATCAAAAAAGTCATTTTTCCAACCATGCTAGGATAAATCGTGATTTGTCCAAGGTCATTTAAGAGGTGCATCAATTCTCCCGAGGCGATTGTATTTTTGACATTTATCCAAAACCATTATACTTGTGTAAAAAGTGAAGGAGGTTTTTCTTCCTTGGCCCGTTGTGGACAGAAAAAACTCTCAATTTTCCCAAATTCATCTTTGATTGTTAATAAACATCATTTGAGTAAAACTTATCCCGATATGTGAAACAAGGGATTTTGTCGAAATGAAGCGAAATGAAGGGGATAAGGGGCTTCTAAATTCTTGGGGAAATTTTTGGAAGTACGTAGGGATGTTAGGAAGCAGGGGAAAGTGGAATCTCGAAGATCGAGTGAGGGGAAGGGGTCCAAAAGGGCAAAACACAGGCCCAACCTAGAAAATTGTCAGGTTGTAGCAAGAAACTAGGGTTTGTGGAAAAATGAGGAATTTGGGGAATATTAGTGATGGGAAGTGTTTAATAAAGTACATGAAGGATAGGGGAAGGTGTATGAACATTTGGATACAAGTTTTGCTAATGATTTGACCATCCAAGAGAAATTACCTCCAAAACCCTAAGAAAGGGAAATGGACCTTACTTAGGCACAACTGAGGCATGAACAAGGTGTAAAATGACCCAATGGAACCTGACATGATGATAAAAAACTTCTGAATGATGATAGACTCAGCTGAATAGTGACATATACTGAAATTTGGGAAACTTTGAAAGGAGTGAAATCAAACCCTAGACCTAATGCCTAGTGACCAAATTTTGCTTGAAGACTCACTGAAATGACAAAATTTGACCTTGACACTCTGAGACCACTTTGTAAGAGCATATTTGATCACTGGAGGAAGGCTGGAAAGACTGACACTAACATTGGATCCAATGGGGATGGTAGCTCCTTGGAGGTGCCAAGAACCGCAGAGCTTTGGGAGAGTAGACAGTGCCTCCGTCCATTGGGCAATGGAGTCATTATTTCAACAAACAACACGAGACTTCCGACTCATTTATTGACCGAAACATGGACTCAAACCGACTTAATTGTAAATCTGAATGACGGAAAAACTGACTCGACAAACTGTACTAAAACAAATACTAAGACCTGAAACTTAAAACTCAAAGCTTGGTGGCAGCACCTGGACACCTGTGTTTCTTTACAAAACAATATATCCTCAAACTATATCAAAATGCCAATGCAACCAATCAAGAAGATGGCTTCTTGACTAATTCTTCCTATCAGATCTTCTGGTCAACAGTACAAACCTATCCCTGGGCATCCAAAAACATAGTTGACCATGGTCTCCTTCGTCACTGAACACTGCAATAAACACCTTCAGTGCTGGCTGCAACAAACTTGCCAGAGGATCTTGAAAAACATGAAGATTTACCTCCTGCTGAAAGAACAAGATGTCTTTTTCTCCTGCTTCTGATCTGTCTTCATCATGTACTTCAGTAACAATATGCTCCTAGGCTTCAAAAAACTCTGAACAAGTAGATGAGTAGATCTCCTCTTGTAAAAATATTTCAACACATGAAACATATGAAGAATCTGAAAGGTAATCCTGTATGTTTTGATCTTCTACCGTCTGAAAATATGATAGGTCATCTTCATATGATAGGACAGCCGGATTTGCATTACATTCATCAATCATGAGAAAGAAAACTTCAGCTGATTCTTGATACCCAAACATGACATTTCTAGCATCTACCATAAATTCATGCAGAGGAATCATTTCACTTACTTGAATGAAGATCCCATCTTTCTTTTCATTAACTGACTGGATTACCTGTTTATGAAGGCTCTGTTCTGATGGCATGAGAACATTTCAAAAACCTCTGTCAGCAAAACCCTCCTTTTCAGGATTCAGTACAAGGTATGCTTGGTCATTACAATCTCAATCTGGATGTAAAACAGCTGACTGGTCATTATCAAAATCTGCAATTGAAACCTAAGTTCTCGGCATGCTGTCTTCTTCTGTGGGAAGATCTGAAATAATATTCTCCCTTTCATCATTTTCAGCCATGTGGCCATCTTCAACCTGCTGATCTTGATTCTGCTGCAAAATTTCCTGATCATCTTGATGGGTATCCTCTAGGTTCTCTTCATGTTGCTGAAATGGATTCTCATATAGGCTTCCATGATTTCTCCGTCCATGAAATCATTATCACCATAAAAATTCTTTAGATCTTTAATGAAATTATGTACATGGCTACAATAGTTCTGAACTAAAATCAAGGATGGATATGATTCTTTATACTTTTCAAAGAACACGGTATGAAAATCCCTTAAACAATAAATGGAAGCATATGGCAAACTTTCATACCAGGATCGAGCTTCATCTTCCAGAGTAGCCATAAACATTTTCATCAAACAGTCTTCAGGAAAATTGATCTTAAATTTATGCACATGAATGTGAAATTTCACTAGATGAAGAGCAGCGTCATTACCTTCCTCATTTCTGAATATAGGCAAATTCTGAAGCCAATCCACCTTGGGCATCTTATTTGGAAAACCTAGGATGTGGTCTCGGCTCATGGGAGCATATCTTCTTGCAATCCGGTCCATCAGCAATGAGGTTGCCATGAAGCATTGATTTCTGGAGTTTTCAGTGAGTGAAGTCGCCAGGTGAATGTTTTCAGCCTTCTTATGTCTGATCGTTGTCCACCATCAACAATCAAATCTGAACTTGATACATGTACTGGGGTAATTTATAAGTTAAGTGTTACGATTACAAGCTATACTGGAGATCAACTGAAGCAGTGTTTATCTACTATGCACTCGCAGAGCAATGTGCAGTTCGAAAGCTACTTGGTGTGACTTCAGACTCTGTCTGTAGCTATAAATCAAATAACACTAACAAGCAAACCATTTCTCCCCAGTATGGTCACCACTATGTTAGCACTCAAATCTACCTTAGGCTAAAATAAGGTAAAACTCAAGGCTACATCAAACCACGCTCAGCTTCGTAGCTAGCCCTACGAGGACAGGAGAGGGCTCTCTCCGGGTCAATCTCGGCAAAATATGATCGATGAGACTCGAGATGACTGAAATAGAAGCTAATTTTAGGCTAGGTATGAAGTACAAAGGTTTGATTTGAGTTTTTAGGGGTTTTGTGTTGAAACAGGGAAAGGCAAATTTGGGCTTGGGGATGAGGCACAGCTTTTGCAGAGGTCTATTTGGGGCAAGATAGGCGATCGTCCTGATGCTTTTAAAGGGAATGAATCAGTAGATCAGACTGGTGAGGAGCGAAGGAGAGAAAGAAGCTTTCAAGGATTCTCCTTAAACAGATGAAAACATGGAAAATGAAACAAACTTAAAGGCAGAGCATAACAATCTATGGATTCTACCTTAACACTTCATTTGTTCAATTGCAGAAGATAAGAGAAGGAAAGCGATGCACATAAACAACTTACAAATACTAAAAGAAGCACACCATCAACACATAAAGCACATGAATCCCAAATAGTGCTACAAAACCCTGGTCTTTCCTTTGCCAAAAATGCAGATAAGATATGTACAATAGAGTGTCAAGCTATTCCCAAGAGTCCAACCTCTCCCACCTCTGAAAATGATTGAGAAATTACATCATATAGACCATCCTAACCCCTTTCCTTGCCTCTAGGGGTCGAGCTCATCATTCTAGGAGCTATTTGAACTAACTCTAAACAAAGCACTACAATCTAGACAGTCAAAACAATTTGCCTCTATAAGCTAGGAAACCAATTCATTCATTAAATTTTCACCTTTTAGTGAATGAATCTTCTAGAATAAGTAACTAAGTGTCAAAATAACATAATTTTTCATTAATTACATCAAGAGGAGTGAAAAAATCACATCACAAGTCAAAACTGGTCAAATTGGCTTCATTTCCTGAGCTGAAGATGAAAATTGTGCCAAAAAACCATGTGCGCCGCGCGCCTGAGCCCTATGCGTCATGCACCTTTCCACCTATTTTTGAGGCACTTCCCGACATCCAACTTGAGCTCAGGTTGGATTTTTGGAAAGCCCTGGATATCTACTTTCCAACCCAAGTGGAATTTTCCAATTTGGTGTCCATTTGCCCCTCCAAAAGTGCATTCTCCCGGAGGTACTTCCTGCTGGTGCAAAAGGTGGCAGAAAGGTGATTTTCATGGTGTTTTTGAGCCTTTTGGTCACCCAAAACTTGATGAAATGCTTTGGCAATAGCTGAGCATGTATAATTCATCATGACAAATCCAAAACTACAAGCCATTTGTGATTTGAACCTCCCAATCTTATGGGTCGCGCGCGGCGCTCTACGCGTTGAGCTGAAAAACCTATTTTGCAAGCCAAAAATTTCAAAATGACAAAATTTTCTCCAAATTCCTTGAAATTTGGGCTAAAGGTGCCTCATCAAGTGTCATGCTCAGCCAAAGAAGCTTTGGCCAAGATTCGGAGTCTATCCTCCCTTTTCGACATTTTAGTGCCCTCCCGGTGCATGCAATTCTATTGTAGAGTCGTTGTCTTGGTCATATGATGTATTGGTGCCCACCTCCATGGTATTGAAAATCTATGCCAAGTGTATGTTTGATTTGTAGAAAATGAGGAATGAAGGCTTGATGTATTTGTCTTCAAGTGCCAAATATGCCAAAGGGAAATGAGGAAGAATACAACCTTGGTAACACACTACTTTCAAAACCTACAAAACTTTTTATATTGACAAAAGGAGGGCTTCAAACTTTGATATCCACGGCAAACTTTTCATGAACCCATTACATTTATCTTTCAAAAGCCAAGCACAAGTGGTGGATGTGAGCCTACATGCAAATTTGTACGGAGAGGAGGCGATTTAATGCCTTTCCAAGCAAATTTTAGGCTTAATACCCAGTGCGCGGCGCGCCTCTGATGCGCCGCGCGCGTGTATTTTTACACTGTGATTTTGTGCCTAATGCACCGCGCGCCCCTGATGCGTGGCGCGCACCCAGCTACATAGTTCATTTTGCAGGAGGCTTTTGGAGGCCTTCCCGGTGTCAACATTTGGCGCAGGATAGCTCGTTGGAAAGGTCTTTGAGTCTAGTTTCCAACCCAACTAGAATTTTTCAATTTGGATTTCATTTTCCTTGTCAAAAATCAAATCGCCCAAGACTGGTAAAAATGTGCCAAATGAGGCTGCCTCAAGGCAGAGTGCTATTGCAGTCAACTTTTAAATACCTTCCTCAACTCCAAATTGAGCTCATGATAGTTAATTGGAAATATTTTTTTTTTTAGTTATCCTTTGACTCATCAAGAAATTTATTTTGCCAACCAAGATAAGAGAAAACTTGATTTTCCCAAGGTCACATCAAAGGTGCATCAATTCTCCCGAGGCGATTGTATTTTTGACATTTCTCTAAAACCATGACACCTATGTAAAACGTGAAGGAGGTTTTTCTTCCTTGGCCTGTTTTGGAAAAAAACCTCTCTCAGTTTTTCAAAATTCATCTTTGATTTCTCTGAAACAGCTTTTGAGTGAAACTTGTCACAATGTGTGAAACAAGGAATTTTGTCGAAATAAAGCGAAATGAAGGGGATAAGGGGCTTCTAAATTCTTGGGGAAATTTTTGGAAGTAGGGAGGGATGTTAGGAAGCTGAGGAAAATGGAATCTCAGAGATTGAGTGAGGGGAAGGGGTCCAAAAGGGCAAAACACAGGCCCAACCTAGAAAATTGCCATGTTGTAGCAAGAAACTAGGGTTTGTGCAAAAATGACGAATTTGGGGGATCTCAGTGATGGGAAGTGTTTAATAATGTACATTAAGGATAGGGGAAGGTGTATGAACATCTGAATACAAGTTTTGCTAATGATTTGACCATTCAAGAGAAATTGCCTTCAAAACCCTAGGAGAGGGAAATGAACCTTGGCTAGGCACAATTGAAGCAAGAACAAGGTGTAAAATGACCCAATGGAACCTGACATGATGATAACAACCTTCTAAATGATGATAGACTCCGCTGAATGGTGACATGGACCGACATTTGGACAATTTTGAAAAGAGTGAAAACAAACCCTAGACCTAATGCCTAGTGACCAAATTTTGCTTGAAGACTCCCTGAAATGACAAAATTTGACCTTGACACTCTGAGACCACTTTGTAAGAGCATATTTGATCAGTGGAGGAAGGCTGGAAAGGCTGACACTAACAGAGTGGTCTCTATCTGCTTATCCTCACACATTATAATAGTCATTTCCAACTCATGTTCTGTAATTAAACATTGTGTAACATATATCCGCGGTTAAACATAGCAATAAATTTTTTTTTTATTAATATTCCAAACGAGGTTACCAAGGTATGCTGACAACTGAAGTAAATGACAGGGTACAGTCATCCCTGCAAGAATTAAAGTCCCACCCTACTGTCTCACTCGTGGCGTCATCTCACCATACTGATGGAGGGAATTTCGATGTCCTCCTGTCAATGCCACTGTTATACCATTAATGTTGAGGGGATGGGTTAGGCAAGACTTGCTCTACACTGTTCGATGGTGTGAGATCCATGGCCCTCGCAAGTCAAAATTAATTGATAGCTTAATTCATTGAACAAATAGGGTTTGGGGTCATTTGGATGTGTTATGGTTTGGCTCTTTGGCTCTGCCACATGGAGCACGATGGAAGGTGAAAATGTAGTGACCTGGTTGAGTGCTCTGCCACGCCTGTGTCCTCAACCCTCCAAGTATATTCAAACCCTCCTAATTGATAACTCTGGAAGCCTTCCAATTAAGGGTTCTCTTGATATTATACTTTGTGCATCATGTCATGAGCTTTGATGGATGACTGTTGAGGGTTTAATACTACCCTTGTGTACGGGTGAAATGACTAAAGAATGGACTCAGAGATTCTGGTGGAGTGGGTCGATTCCGCACGACAGCATGAGGTAAACTACAATTTTCATAGGTTTTGATGTTAAGATTACTCTCCATCATTTTCGTTAACGCACATTATGCACCTACATGTTTCATTCGCAACTCGAGGGATGGTAATCTTAAACCCAGGTAAATTCTTTCGTTATTGCAAGGTTTGGCATTGATAGCCAAGTTGTTATTCGATTCTGGTCCTTATTCCATGTATTATATGTGTAGGTACATGTATTGATGGTTCGAAACTCTGCATCCAGCATGGGGTTTTTGGTGACAACAATGCTCTTATTTAAGCTTACTGTCTTCATTTCTAGGTGGGTTTTTTATTCAAGTATTTCCTGATATTTCAAGTCCAAGAACAAGCCCTCAATTGACAGAGGATTTTCAAGAAGTGTAATTAATTAATCTCCTAAGCCTTGCAGCCGGAATGTTGTTGTTGCTAGCAAATGTAATTAATTATTTTGAACATGTTGGCCTTTGCATTACCAGCACGATAGCTTTGGTTTAGCTGTTTGGTTCCATGAAGGTTTCTTCGAGAAGCTTAACTATACATTTCTTGGTATAAGGATTTATATATTAAATTTTTATATCTACTCCATTGTGATAGCTCAACTTCATATATTTATTGAGATTTTGATTCATTTCTGTGTCGATTTAATTTCACGGACTGAATTTCATTGCTCATTATGTATGTGGGTCGACTGTGATAATATTATCTATGGCTATCAATACTTTGTCTCTACATATAATCATCTCAGTCCTGCTTGGTTATAGTTACGATTTAACAACTCAGAGGGTTAGGGTTTATAATAGGGCCAGGGTACTTGGCTCACGGTTAGTTCTCTCCAGAACTTGACCGAGAGCTGATAAACCCTAGCTCGTCAACTACTTCTTAACCAAAGCCGTAGGATGGTTCGGTCGATTAATTTATATAGGTTTCTTATGTCATAATTAGGTAGGGAAGTACCAATTTAAATTCTGGAAATTCATATTTTATATGTATATTTGTGTATGTTTTCCAAAGGACTGTGTAAAATCCAATGATACAGTTAAATATAGAAAGGCAAGAAAATAATATTGATTCTTTGAAATAAATCCTTCATTGCTAATGCTTAGAATGTTTACTGTAAATAATCATTGCTATGTAAATAAATTTAGTCATTATTTCTTATATGCTCTGATTACATGTAGAAATCTGATAACAATGAAATGTATCTAGAGATTATATTTTCTAATCTTATCAGTGACAGAATAACGTTAATAATATAATCTATCATGTTAACTTACTCTCTGTTGTAAAAGTAAACAGTCTATTTTTCCTAGTAATGATTATTGACATAGTAGTATTGCTTATCTGTTTTCTTATGTTGAGTGTGATTTATGCATGTAACTTCTTTATTTTGGAAGGTCTCTCCACCTAGCCTTGGATCTAGAAATTACGTCCATAATCCCCCTCCGAGCTCTTCCAACTTCTAGAAATGATAAACAGTCTGGTACCTTGGGCATTAGGACTATGTCCAACCTCAAGTCTCATCAATGTAAACTTTGAAACGGGAACTGATACTGTTATCCGTTTTGTAGAGATAACAAAAAAGTAACCTGATTATGAAAAGGGGTGATGCAGAACACACATGTTTTTTTAGAGCATAGTTTTTGGCACTTTAATTTTTTTTATGTACATTGTGATACATTGTGTTTTAGAATGGTAGTGATTTTCATGCTGATTTAAAAAAGTGGTTATTCTGCATCAGACCCTTTTTTTAAAAGACCTATTTTTTTACTTTAAATTTTCTAATGTATGAAATGTAAATAATTATTTCGTAACCCTTTTTTTAAAAGACCTATTTTTTTACTTTAAATTTTCTAATATATGAAATGTAAATAACTATTTCGTAAATTTAATAATTTTGGAAGTGGTCTTCTTCTTCATATTTTCTAGTTTTTATTTATTTTTATTTTGTAGTGAGGTTTTTATTGATTTGCATATTTAAAGAAGAAGGTCGACATTTTGCATTTTTGATATTCTACATATTTATACATCGTTAATGAAATTTTCAATCCACATGAAATAGTTGTCTCTAAAAAACAAATATAAAAATATATATAAGAAAAGACAAAAATAAAAAATAAAAATGTTAAAAAAATTTATCTCATAAACCATAAAAGAATTTGGAAAAAAAAAACAAACAAAAGAAAACAATTGTAGAATTGAGGCTTCTGTGATCCATCATATTTGTAAGAAGAGCTTCGGCGTAAATCACATAACAAAGATCATTGTCGACGCGTTTCGAACCAACTGGTGTGGTTCATCGTCAGGACAAGCTGAAGACACAAATCAGGCTTAGCGTGTTAAATAGACTGAGCAGAGACTCCAACGGCTACTTAACGGCTAATTTGGACTCTAGGGTCCAGGTCAAAGTTTATAAATAAATTTAAATTATATTTATTATTTTTATTTTTATAATATTAAGATCTAATAATATATTATTCTATTTCTATAAATAAACAAGTTAGGTGCAATAGCATTAATTCCAACGGTTATCATATAACTAAAAATGAATTATTTAATAATATACTTTCTTAGTCAAAATTAATCATAATAATCGGTTGAAATAATATTATAAATATATAATTTAAATGGTAAGATTAGAGCTACAAATTATTCATTTAGTAATTCATATACTAAATATATATATAAATTTAAGGTAAACTAAGAGATTACTAATCCTTAAGGTAATTATAATTTTCTATTTATAAATTTGTTAATTAATAATACTATTATGAAACTCCAATAGTTAGTTTCAAAAATTAATAAAATAGTTTATTAACTAGATTACTATATATATA
>APFE030841584.1:0-12006 GCA_000404065.3 Pinus taeda | reverse complement strand
GAACGCAACGGTTGAGCTAGGGTTCTGAGAGCGAAACCCTCGACGGCGCTGACAGCACAGCGGATTGGGGTCAGACTCTGTACCAATGTCTCTGCAGCACAATAGAACTGACGGGATCAACGACAAGCCATGAATCCGCCTCAGGGGGGGGTGTCAAAGCCCTCCCCCTCACGCCACAAACCAGAACCTGAGGTCATTTTTGGGTCGGTTGATCCGGATTTCCTCAACTCAGGGAAGCAGCAACAAGGCAATGACAGTAATCAGCCAGAAGAACAAGAAACGCGGGAGGACAGCCCGAAGGTTACCTCTTCCACCTGTCGTCTGGTAGCCAAGGAAAGGCTGAGAATAGAACTGCCTGGAGACATAATCGATAGCAGGATAGAGTTTATGAAGGACCATGCAATCATTGGAAAGTTCATAGGGTTTTGGCCAACCGAACGGGCCTTAAATGGGTGGATCACAGCTAAATGGAAGCCAAAGGGAGATGTCACTCTCTAGCTGGGGTCGAAGGGCTTCTTCACCGCCATCTTCTTCTGTCTGGAAGATAAATACAGGATCCTGGGAGGAGGGCCGTATTTCTTCAACTTGGCAGGTCTCTACATCAGGGATTGGAAGCCCAGATTTAGCCCTAACAAAGAAGATCTCACCTGGGCGCCTGTCTGGATCAGACTATATTCACTCCTGGATGAATACTGGGAAGAAGAATGTCTAATGAGCATAGGAAATGGAGTGGGACGATACATCAGGGCAGCGGAAGAAACAAAAAACCGTAAGTTTATTTCATACGCTAGAATATGTGTATTCATTAGACTGAATGAGGCGCTTCCTGAGTCAGTTACCCTTGCCCATCGCGATGAGGAGTGGATCCAGCCTCTCGATCATGAGCATGTGCCCTTCAGGTGCAGGAGATGCCATGCACTAGGGCATATGTTCCGGGACTGCCCCCTCAATGTCAAAGCCAGCTCTCTTGAATCCTCTGAAGCCCCATCTCAGGACGGGTTTACCAAAGTCACGAACAGAAAGCGCTCGCATAAAAATCCTCAGAATGGGCCCAAACCCCAGCCTTCCAAGCCCCAAAATCCTGCTTCCAAGAACAGCTTTGAGTCCCTTGGCAATCTCTCAGATGATCAGCCCCTTAATACTGACAGTATTCCTGCCCGCCCTTCCTCTTCCACCCACCCCCCTCCATCCAGCCCCCCTCCCAAATCTAAATCTCCCATTATCATCCCAACCATCCTAAGCAGGCATCAGGAAAACTCAGCGGAGTTTCTCAAGGAAATGGAGGTGGATGGGAAGTTGATCGCCCCACAGAATTCAGAAACTCATGAGGAGGATACCAGTCAGGTGCAAAATATGGAGGAAGAACCAGAGAGCATAGATCTAAATGGCATGGATATCATAGAACTGGAGCTATGTTGCAAGAAAAAGGCATATGAAAAAATCTCCGAGTCGGATATAGATAAGTTGGAAGTGGTCATCTCCAAAGCGTTCCACCAACACCAGCTGGGCATTGAACCTGGCAGCACCTGGGATGGCAACCCGCGTCCAAAGGACACCAAAAAAAGAGGAAGGAAGACAGATCTCTAGAGAACAATAGAGATCGGAAAAATCCTGGTAGATTCTGGTAGATACGCGAAGCTGACGAAGTACTACAGCCCTACCCAAAATAGTTAAATCATGAAGCTTGTATCATGGAATGTAAGAGGGCTCAACAGCCCAGGAAAATCTAGAATGTTAAAAAACATGATCAAGATGGAAAAACCACAGATATGTTTCCTCCAAGAAACGAAATGCAACAGCGCCACGCTGGGCTGCATTCTCTCAAAGGCCTGGCCAGGATGCAGATCAGTGGCTGTGGACGCCACGGGAGCCTCTGGGGGGCTTGCTATAGCATGGAACACCCAAGCAATAACACTCACTGACTTCCATGCCTCCCATCATCTCATCCAAGCAGCCTTCCACATTCTCGGCACCAACACACATGGGAACCTATCCAAGGTCTATTTTCCGCAAGACGCTGGGAGTAAAAAAGCGCTCCTCGACACCATTGAAGCGCTAAGCAGAAACAGGCAGCATCCACTCTGGATCGCTGCAGGGGACTTCAACATGATTACCAAAATAGAGGACAAGATAGGAGGCAGATCCAGATTGGAACCTGAAGTAGATCGCTTCAAGGACTTCATCCAAAAGGCCTCTCTCATAGACATGCCATTCTGCAATGGCACCTTCACCTGGAGCAATCGCAGAGGAGGCAAGCATCAGATCGCTTCTAAACTAAATCGCTTCCTGATTTCAGGTAACGCGGTGCATCTCGGAGGTGATCTCACAGCAGAAATCTTGGCCCACTCAGGGTCGGATCACTGGCCAATAGCTCTGCATTGGCAGCGACTAGGAGATAGAACCAAAAGGCCCTTCTGGTTTGAGGGATTTTGGCTAACGCATCCAGCATTCAAGGACTTCGTCAGAACCATATGGGCCTCCTTCATCCCGCCAGAGGGCTCAAAGATGTTCCAGCTACAGCAAAAGCTACACTTTCTAAAAAGTCACCTAAAACGCTGGAATCGAGAGACCTTCGGTAATATTTTTGAGGCGCAACAGGAGCTCAATAAGGAGCTGAAGGATCTCCATCAGGAAATAATAAATGCAGGGCATACAGAGGCAACCTTGGACAGAGAACGGCACATAAACAACTAGCTTGAAGAAAGAAGGAAGCAAGAAGAAATTTACTGGAGGCAAAAGTCTCGGATCCGATGGCTAAAAGAAGGGGAGCATAACACCAAATTCTTCCATCGAACTACAGTACAGAGGCGAATGCACAATAAGATTCCTTTCATCCAAAACCAAGAGGGGGTAAAAGTTGAGGAGCATGAGAAAATAGAAGAAATCCTTCTCAATCACTTTCAGCAGGTTCACCAAGAGCAGGCGGTGGATCGGCAAAGGGCGATTGGAAGAATCACCAGCAATATCCCCAAGTTGGTTACAGAGGAGCACAACGAGTTACTCATGAGCCCAATACAAGCCCAGGAGGTAGACGAGGTGATGGCACATCTCAAAGAAGGTAAGGCCCCTGGACCAGATGGTTTCACTACCACGTTTTTTCATGTTTTCTGGGATTTGATCAAAGAGGAGGTCTGGAAAGTTGTAGAGGAGTCCAGAGCATCACGATGGCTGCTCCCATCCCTTAACTCCACTTTTATCACCCTCATCCCCAAAGAGGAGAACTCCATAACTCCTGATAAATTCAGACCCATCGCTCTCTGCAACGTCCTCTATAAAGTCATCTCCAAAGTAATTGCTAACAGATTAAAACCTCTTCTTCCCATGCTCATCTCTCCGGAGCAATCAGGTTATGTCGAGGGCAGACAGATTATGGATGGTATTATCCTCACTCATGAAATCATCCATTCCCTCAAGCAATCCAAGCAAGCTGGAATGTTACTCAAGCTCGATCTCTCCAAAGCTTTCGACAAGCTCAGCTGGTCTTACATTCAACATATGTTGAAAGCTTTTGGCTTTTGTTCCACCTGGGTATGTTGGATCATGAGTCTTATCACTTCCTCTCATTTTTCCCTTCTTGTCAATGGTCTTCCCTCCCGCCCTTTCAAACCCTCCAGAGGCATTAGACAAGGGGACCCCCTCTCCCCCTTCCTTTTTGTTATTATGGCTGAGGGTCTTGGCAGACACATCAAGCAGGCCCTCCAATCCAATCAGCTTAGAGGAATCTCCATCCACAACTCCCCAGCCTCCTCTCATCAGAAATTTGTCGATGACACCATGCTTTATGGCTACCCCTCAGCTCAGGAAGCCTCTCGCTTGAAATCCCTGCTCAACGACTTCTCAGAAGCCTCTGGCACTCATGTCAATAACTCCAAGTCTCAAATTTTCTTCTTCCACACCCTGTCGTCTGTTAAATCCGCCGTTACCTGTATCCTAGGCTTTCAAACTGCCTCTCTCCCCTCCACCTACCTTGGTGCTCCCCTTACTGCCTCGGCCATTAAGCAGCCTGCTTGGCGTTCTCTTCTTGAGATGCTTGATTCTAAACTAAACCTATGGACTCACCGCTCCCTCAATCTAGCCAGTCGAGTTGTGCTTATTAAGTCCATCCTCCAAGCCATGCCTCTCTATCTATTCTCTATCCTTGCAGCTCCAAAATGGGTTTTAAAAAGATGGAGAAACCTGTAGCGGGACTTTTTATGGGGAAGCTCAGCCACTAATCGCAAATGGGCACTAGTGAAATGGGACACTGTGTGCAGGCCCAAAATCAAAGGAGGCATAGGGCTCAGAGATCCAGAGCACAGCAACACCATCATGAATGCCAAAATTTGGTGGCAATGGTTAACTAATCCAGACAAGTTATGGGCCAAAATATGGACAGCCAAATACACCAACAATATGCCCCAAGCAGAGCTCATAAGATTCAAGCCCACAATCAGTGGGTCACTTATTTGGAACGCCGCCAAGCAGCATCATCAGCTCATCTAGAAGCACAGCTTTTGGGAAATATGAAACGGCTACAGCACCAGATTTTGGAAGGACGCATGGAACCAACAGCCCAAACTTTCAAGTGTTCTTCCTCCAATGATCATTCCGAATAGACAGGAGCAGCAGCATGCAACCGTCCATCAATTCTAGGAATAGGATACGGTAAACGGATTCAGAAAATGGCAACCGAGCAATCAGATAACCACAATGACAAGCATTCAGGAGGTAGCAGCACTCGAAGACGAGTTAAAGAAGAGAAGCATCCGGTTTGAGAACAGCGAGGATATCCTCAGATGGGGTTACCTCCCCAAAGGATCATACTCCACTTCCGAAGCCTATAATCTCATAGGTGACTCCACCACCAAGCCAGACCCTCTATGGGAGCGGATTTGGGGCTTCAAAGCCTGGCCCAAAATATCCCATTTCCTCTGGATGGTTGGACACAAAAAGATTCTCACCTGGGACAAGCTGAGGAGACGCAATTTTCATGGGCCCTCAATATGCCACAACTGCTTTAAAAATGAGGAAACCTTACAGCACCTTCTGGACACATGCCCAATCGCCAACAAGCTATGGGAACAGGTTGGCTTCAGAGGTCAAAAATGATGCAGAGGACCTGGAGACATCATAGATACCATCCGTTAGTGGCCAAAAAGCCCCTATGATTGTGCGATCCTCAACTATATGTGGAACATAATCCCAGGCACAGTATTATGGAACATCTGGAAAGAAAGGAACAGACGCATATTCAAAAACCAGAGCTCGCCCATTAAGGAAATTTGGAGCAGACTGCATGGCAACCTCAAAGAGACCATGCTTCTGAAATCATGGACTAAGGAAGATCTCCCTACTAAAGACAACGAGAAAAACATCCTGGACAACTGGAAGCTGGAGCTGCCACAAGGGAATACCACTCATCGGACGATGAAAGGTAATGGAAAGGAGGTCAGAAAATGGATTTCCCCGCCCACCAACTCATACAAACTTAATTTTGACGGAGCCTCTAAAGGCAACCCAGGGCCAGCAGGTTATGGTGGTATCATTCGTGATCACAATGGTAACCCCCTGCAGATCTACTTCGGCAATATAGGGTGGGACACCAATAACTTGGCGGAGTTGGAGGGACTCTGGCAAGGGCTCTTAGTCGCCAGAAGCCACAATCTTCAACCACTGATAGTGGAAGGCGATTCCCAGGTCATCATCAGCATGGTAACGCGCATTCAGAATGGCTCTCAAACCAGAAAAGTAGCTGACAGTTGGAGGCTAGAAGCAAGGCTAAACAACATTGCTCATGAGCTACATAACCAGAGAGCCCTCTCCTTTCATCACTCCAGAAGAGAAGGTAATAAGATAGCTGATCTCCTAGCCAATATTGGGGTAGAAAGCCACCATCCTTTCCAAGCAGGAAACTTGGACATCATCCCCAACAATCAACAGACTCAGGAATGTGAGAAACTCCTTCAGGGAGACACTGAACCCCTGGATGCGGGTGATAGCACGTCTCGAAGGGCCGAGCCACATGTCCACCATGTGCCGCCCCGTGCTCACATTAATGCTTGATGGACTTAGTCGTCAAAGGCTTAATCCTGCGCGGTTTGAGCTCTGGGCATTCAATGCCGAGCAGAGTGAAGAGATGGCAGCAGTTATGGTGCGCTTCGAACGAGGGAATGTGGTGGATTATCAAGGTATGGAGGTGCATATATCAATTCATCGTTATGGTGGAGTTGGGGAACTGCAATCGCAGAGACATTCGACGCAGAGGCAGACTCAGAGGAGGGCGGTTATCCCACCACCTCAATCAGCCATCTGGGCTTTTCGACGCTCCAATTCAAGCTCCTGTTTTGGGGGAAAGCAGAAAATTGAGAGCAATTCAGAGGTTCTGGTGGCAAATTCAGAGGTTTTGGTGGTGAATTCAGAGGTTCTGGTGGCAAATTCAGAGGTTCTGGTGGCGAATTCAGAGGTTCTGGTGGTGAATTCAGAGGTTTTTGTGGAGAATTCAAAGGTTGTGGTGGCGTTTGGGAGGTTCTGGTGGCGAATTCTGCCTTGTGGTTGGCCTCACAAGTCACCCAAGGCTATCAAAGGAGAAGGAGGATTGCCCATGGCGAGGCTACGAGAGCGGCAACCTTGCAGGAGGGGATCTGGGCGAGGCTCATCCTCTCACCCTACGGCAGCGAGGGAGCACCACCATTGCTGCTGCTGCTATTGCTATAGGAGGGAAGGGGTTAAGCCACTCTGAGCTGGGCAATACACGGAGGTTGGCAGCTCGAGCGAAGGGGAGCCATTCCTCCCAGCATTTGGCTCGGTGGTGTTCACCCTGGGCAATTCCAAGGATAATCCAGGTATTAATACTCATGTTTCAGTGCTTTTTACTCAATCTCCTAAAGGAAATGAAGGTGAGTCACCTCCAGGAATGGTGGAACCACCCCCAGAGGGCTCTGGAAAGGAGAGACCTGTTCTGCAACCACCAATTGGGGTGGGCACCTCAGGGAAGGATATTATGCCTGCTCCCTCTAACCACCAGGCGAAGGAACCTCAAGGCTCTGCACAGGATAAATGGGCCACCATGTGGGAAGGAATCCTTGAGGGCCAGGGATGGTGCACCATCGTGGAGGAGAAAAATCTGGGCGATGAATGACCCTCCGACGTGCGCGCCAGCACCTGCCTTTTCCTCTCAGCTCGGGTCCAGGATAATGTTTGCCGCGGGTAAATGGGTACGAGTTTGCATTGTGTCTGTTCACTTAGAGTTTCTCATTCTGTCCAGTTTGTTTTGGTCGAGTTTTCTCTCAGTCTGTCTTGTCTGTGTCGGTCTACAGTCTGGTTTTGAAGGACGCCCCTGCGTGGGCAGTCATGCTCATGTTTGATTCAATGTGTCATGGTCGGTTGACAGGCAAATTGAATTGGTTTCTAGCCTCAGTTAGTTTTTTGGGGAATTATGGAAGTCCTGTTGATGCTACCCCTGTGTGGGAGCTTTTTGAGTCAAAGCTAAGTTACCCAAGGCGCCACTGGCGGCCATGGAAGTTCTGTTTCACTGCTTGTAAACATTTTACTGTAAATATAATATAATAGACTAGCTAGTTTTACCGAGAAAAAAAATATGTGAGTATGTTCGTGTTCAATTTGGAATTGGCATATTTCCCTCTTAAAATGAAAATAAAATATTCTCTAACTAGAAAAATAATGTCTGCTATAACCAACAACATAGAGCAACACAGATTAAAATGATTTTTTGTTATTAACATATTTTAAAGTATAAGGTTTTGACAACCCATGGTATTTGAAACTTCATTTATATTTATATATAGGGAAAAAAATGTTGAAAGAAAATATTTTAATGTTGTATATAATAAAATATCCAATATGAATTATGACTAAAATATTTTAACATGAATAATATGAAATATACTTAAAAATATATTAATAACAAAAAAATCATTTTAATGAGCCTAATAAAATAAAACAATATACATGTTATGTAAAATATTTTATATATTGTTTAAAAAAAATATATAAAAATAACAATTTAACTATATCCATCCTCCTTAGCTTCTCAACCCTACAAGGATCTTATCCAATTTTAGGGGAAATCTCTTAATATTCGACAATGTAGTTATTGAAAACCACATATCCACTAGGATCTTAACTAATAGGTTGGACTCTACAAAAGAGTGCTTAGCTCTACCATAAATTTCATGTCTTTAGTAATTACTTCATCTATGACATCTATGGGCTTGGAGGCCCTTATCCCTACCATGTCACTTACTATGCCATTCAACTATTTGAGGTGCTTCAAAGTGTGCAGATCCCAGAAGCTAGCATGAGCACGGTCTCCCCTTTGGATCACATAGAAGTTTTCTCGGCTGTGGTCTTTCTTGCCAGGGTTTGGAGCATTTTTCCATTTTTTTCATATTATAATATAAGGTATATAATTTTTTTTCGTAAGTGAAAATTTAGTTGGAAATAAAATATTAAAATTCAATGTTGATTAGGTAATCAACTTAAATCGATATCCGAGTACCCTAAGGGCAAGGACTCACGGATTTTATGTTCTAAAATCACTAAACCATGTATGATCACGCCTCCAATAGCTTTTTATGGTTTTAAGGATGGGATGCCCTTTCCGGAATGATAAAGAGATTTAGAGTTTTTTTAAGGGTTTTGGTAATGCAAAGTCTTCTTAGCAAATTTGTTTAGTATGGATAATGGAGAACATGTTATGGACAGGTGAAGCACAAAGATTGAGATGGATGGGCAGTGGAATCCCAAATTTGTACCTACTATGAAAAATAGAGCGTGAAAGAGCGTATGGGAAAGAGATTTAGAGTTTTTTTAGGAGTTGTCTTTAGTGCGACTTTTTGGAGATTCCGGTGACGGAATCCGATGGAAAAAATTGAGGTTAAATTTTGATTTGTATTATTTAAAATGGTTTTTTAACTGCATATTTGGATTCAAAACCCTGAAAAACCTCTAGGACACTTTGATTGTGCAGAAATTACCCATCAAACTTGCGATTTCAATAAATTGCTGCCAGATTTTAGAGAAATTTGGTTGGAAAAACCCACCGGAAAAGCCTCCAAAACGTATCACTAAAGACAACTGCTTTTTTTAAGGGTTTTGGCAATGCAAAGTCTTCTTAACAAATTTGTTTAATATGGATAATGGAGAACACGTTATGGAGAGGTGAAGCACAAAGATTGAGATGGATGGGAAACCCAATTTCCACTATATTATAATAGTAGAGAACGTGCTCAGCATCGATAAATGTGGATGACTGTGGAAACTACGTCAACCATCCTATAAAATCAAAAAATGTCCTCACAAATTATTATAAAAGTGGGTACGCATATCAAGTATATTGAAAAAATTCAAATTCGAAAATATTGTAATACTAGGCCCTATGGAACCTCATTGACAATATTAAAGTGCAGAACTTGCCAACACACAGCGAAGACAGAGGCCTCCACTAGTTGTATAACTACTCACTAACCAGGGGTGAAGGGTTTGCTTTTATGATATATGTATATGTACAATACTCTCTAAGGTTTTCATTTCAAACATAATTTCTGCATGCTTTTGAAACTCCAATTCATCCTCCTACTCTGCAATTGTGGCGAGATTTCTATTTAGCAATTCGCAAAATGGATGCATCCTCCTCCATTGCTGCCTCTGCCTCCGACGCTGCATCCTCCTCCATTTCTGCCTCCACCTTGACCATTGCCTGTGCTTCCACCACTGCATCCTCCTCCACCGCCAACTTTGCCTGCACCGCTACTCAGTGGTACAAAGTCTTCATAAACCTTCACGACGTTGATGTGAAGAAAACCTTCGCCAGGTCTCTATACCTTCGCCTTCTAGAAAAAGGATTGAGGCCCTTCCTTGATGAAGATGAAATGCAAGCGGGATACAACTTTCCTTTGCAAATAGAAGATGCTATCAGAAACGCTAGAGTCCATGTAGCTGTAGAATATGAAATGAATTATTTCAACCCAATTGAGAAGCCAACAGTACTATGATGAAAAAATACATAAAAAAAAGGATAAAACAATTAAAAAACACAGTTACTGTGTGAGCTAAGAAATGTTGCAAATCTCATATTTTAATTCAACTATTAACTACATTCTTATATAGTAAAACTATTACTAAAATCAACTCTGAAACAAATCTACTGACATTACAGCTAATTTACAACACTTTCCAGCAGTGACCACCCTAACAATTTGTTGTTTTAATTTTGCAGTGAACAAAAAATCTGCTGGCTACTTTGTCAGCATTTTACATAACTAATTAAGCATTATTCCCAACACTCTCCCTTAATGATTAATGAGGATTTACTATCTTATCTCGTACTGCCAAAAACTGATCTTTTGCAACTGCTTTGGTGAAGATATCTGCTAGTTGATGCTGAGTATTTATATGCTTTAATTCAATATCCTTCATTTGCACCAAATCTCTAATGAAGTGATATTTCAGGTCAAAATGTTTTGTCCTGCTGTGATGAACTAGATTCTTTGCTAACTTGATGGCACTTACATTATCAAAATAAACCACTGTAGGCTGAACTTGTTTTTTTCCAATTTCTTCCAAAATTTTTCTGAGCCAAAGAGCTTGTGTACCTGCTGAGGTAACTGCAACATACTCCGCTTCTATGGATGAGAGGGCAACAATGCTTTGTTTTTTTGAGCTCCATGTAATCAAACCAAAACCAAAAGAGAAACAATTTCCAGAGGTGGACTTACGGTCATCAAGACTACCTCCCCAATCTGAATCACTAAATCCAACAAGATTGAATTTTTCAGAAGAGTAGTAATGAATACCAAAATTTAGAGTGCCTTTCACATACCTTAAAATCCTCTTGGCTGCCTTCATATGTATTTCATATGGATTTTTCATATATCTTGAAACAAGTGAAACTGAATATGTAATATCAAGCCTTGTGTGGGTTAGAAATATCAAGCTCCCCATAATACTTCTGTAAGTTTTCTCATCAACTAAATCAGCACCATCATCTCTACATAACACCTCTCCATGAGCACTTGGAGTAGGGGATGGATTACAATCAAGCATATCAAATTTATTTAGCATATCTTGTGCATACTTTGTCTGTCAAATGAAAATCTCATCCTTACTTTGATAAGCCTCCATTCCTAGAAAATATTTCATGATTCCTATATCTTTCATCTCAAATTCATTCATGGTAGCAGCTTTGAATTTATCATTCATCTTAGAACTACTACCCATATACAATAGATCATCAACATAAAAACTTATGATTAAAATATCAATACCTTCTTGTTTGTAGTAAAGGGTAGGATCATTCTTACTTCTCTGGAAGCCATTTTCCTAAATGTATCCATCAATCCTTGCTTACCACGCTCTTGGTGCTTGCTTGAGGCCATACAAAGCCTTCTTCAACTTGTAGACATTATTCTCCTTTCCTACTTCAAAACCTTGTGGCTACTCCACATATACTTCCTCTTCTAAGTACCCATTCAAGAAGGCACTTTTCACATCCATATGATGTATGCTCCACTTTTTATGAGCTGCTAATGAGATCAACATTCTAATGGTCTCCTGTCTTGCTACTGGTGCAAATGTCTCTTCATAATCAATTCCATACTTTTGTGTGAATACTTTAGCAACTAATCTTGCTTTGTGTCTTTCAACACTCCCATCACTGTTAAATTTAGTCTTATAGACCCATTTGGTGCCAATCTTTTTCTTGTCATGTGGAAGCTCTGTTAACTTCCAAGTGTCATTCCTTTGAATGGAATCCATCTCTTCTTGCATGGCTTGCATCCAAACCTCATTCACATGCATCTTCAAAACATGATGGTTCAAATTCAGCCTTGGCTAATAAAGCAAAATTGACTATCTCACCTATTGGGCTTTCTTCATGTGCTTGATTTGCACTCCTCTCATAAATATCACTCAATCTTCTTACCTTCCTTGTAGAACTTGGAGAATAAGTTGGACTTGAACTTGATGTTGAAGAAATTGATGAAGGGCTGCTTGGTGGAGTTAAGCCAC